>JBBPQO010000054.1:0-20762 GCA_038092535.1 Xerocomus subilludens | reverse complement strand
AACATGTTATGGAGCTGTGCAACACAAGAATCAATACAGCTGGCTTGTATACTCAATGATATGATAGTCCTTAACATTCAGGACAATTTTCAGCCCTGTGGAAGCAATATTGGCCTATCAAAAGCCCATAAGATTCTTAATATCCACTATGCTAGAAGTTATTATTAGGGGTGGACAGTCACCAGACCATTTGGCCATGGTAGAATCAAGTGTAATCATCTTCCCACTGATGGTAGACTCATTTAGAACAGTATCCAACATGACTTTATCATCAGATTGATCCAATTGAGGTTATTATAAATTTGGTTAATGATAATGAATTCTATGGTGACAGTAATGGGAGATAAAGTGTTATTTTGATGTAGCTACATTATATGAACAATATTAAGTGTTGGCTAGTCAAACAATAGCAAATATCCCATGATATACTAAGATACTACTATTTAATATACATGCTCAAATAAGTGTCCCAATGAGTTATCATTTTGAGATGGCTACCATTTCATCAGATGTTATTCAAATCCCTGAATTCTTGCAGTGGCAGAGAGCCAAGTGTGTGTATTGCATTTCATATACTTATGGTCTAGGGTTAGGATGAGCGGTTATTGGGAATTATTGCCTTTAGTACAAAACATGCAAACATTGGGACACTTATTTGAGCCACTGTATAAGTCATGTTTCCTATGCCTGCTGGCTCTAATGTGAAGTATATAACAGATGTTCATAAAGGCATGTATTCTACTCCAAAAACAGTAATATGCATATAATATTGTATGTATGATATTGTGATTAGGGGGCCATATAACAGATATAATATGCAACTGGAAAAGCAATAATGAAAATAATACCAAGGTCAAAATGAAATGAGATGCATTGAGAAAGCTATCTAGGCTATCATAAGGAAAGTAATGGTAAGAATTATATTGATAATGCTGTATTGTAATGAAAGCTGGTATATTGATCAGTTGTGGACTTTGAAGAATCTAAAGGCTAAAAAGATGATAATGGCAGTAACAATAACATAGTGGGAATAACAACATGTCAAGCACAATCTGTCATTATTATCTTATAAACAAGGTTAGAATATATAAGATTGTATTATATAATGAATGCTAGATTGAAAAACAAAACAAAATAAACATATGGTAAAATACATTACATTACTAGTATTGTGTCATTATATCAGCTTATTATGTTTTGTTAAATTGTCATATAATATTTGATAGTGATAAATCACAATAATTGTAGTCATTACCTTTACAATGTTTTTATAGGAATAAATTAGCATATACTTACTAACTATCCAAATACACATATGTATACAACCAATATCCATTATTGGAGCCTGTGTATGATATGAATTTTGAAACATCAGACACACACTCATTCTCAAAGATACTTAGATTTATAATATCAATAGCTATCTAATATCCATGTGATTGCCTAATTATTAGATATGAGATCACACTATTGTCAAAATTAATAAGATGTATTTATTTGATAAATACATTGAAAGCAAAGAGCTAAATTATTGAAGCTTTAGTTATCATCCACACAGTTTTTATCCTTTACAAGTAAATTTCATTTAATTGAACACCATATATATAAGTTTACCTTGTATTCATTAGTGGCCTATCTAGGGTAGAGCATGAATATGAGAAACCTGCCATAAATTATGGATATGGACTGTAAATATAAACATAAGTATGAACTTGTGTACTACCCACAGTTATACTCATACTCTTGTCATGAATATGATATCCACACTGATATCTATGTTCCAACCATATGGTATTTTCTGTAGATATGGGTATAGATACTCTAAATTTATGATAAAACAGTATCACCAAGAGAAACCTCACATTTTAGTTTGTGAGTGCAACAAGCTGAACATGCCACATTCCCACAGGCTACAGCTAGTGCTGAATGTCATGATAATAAGACTTGAATAATCTAAAAAAAATAAGAAGACACCTACCTGTGATTGGATGAGTTTTGCTTCTCACATCAGTTGTATCCAAGTCAGCCTGAGGCTTGCATTTTCTGGTGGCCATGTCAGTGGGTCTGGATAAATGGCTTGGATCCAACATTCAACCTGAGGCACGGATCATATATGTGAACCATATACTTGTCACATAACTTGCCTCATGTCATCCAGTCATTTTACAACATTCAAGTAAACTTATCATGGCAAGCATGCTATCCTACAGAGGGTCATTTTCTATCTTGTGAATGTAGATATTATAAGAAATTGATATGCTATGTGAAAGCCATTGACATGTTTTGCTCTATGTGTGATGATATAGCATGCTATCAAATACAAACATGCCAGACTGGCAAAACATTTGAGGAGCTCTTCTGCAAATCCTAAAATCATCTCCATTGAATGCAGATCACTTGTGACCATCATCAGTTTTCTACAGATTGATTCAAACCTGGTTGAGATCTATGGGAGAAAGGTTGTAAAGTTTTGCATACAGTCTGTAAAGGTTATGACCAGACAGGTTTGTCCAGTCATAGACCTGCCTGAAACTATGGAATAGGGTAAGATGGACATCAGAGATAAAAATGGAGGCATGACAAAAATAAAAGTACATATGTGACATAATGGGCTATGGAGATGGACATCAACCTTATGTTTGCCATGTTCCTATCCAAGTCCCAAGATTGACTCTCCTGTTTGACTGTCCTTGTTGTATGAATGGAACATATTGGCTGGTTTTTTCCATACTTGATGGTCAGAGTGATGGGGAGGGTTGTTTTCCAGAAAGGAATCAAAGGCTGTTTATCATGACCTTGGTGCTACATCCACCCATTGTCACTATTGGGAACAGATCTGGTCATTGAGGTCATGAGTATCTTTGAGAGTCAGTTGGAGTGTCCTATTTCTCTTGTCCAGTCAACCCCTATGAAAAGACATATGAGATAGGGGAGAGATGACAGAAGTCAGTAAAATTGGTCTCACAGGATGTTGGTGGTGCATGATATGGACCACAAAGAGACAGGATCCAGGTAGTCATGATTGCAATCAATATCTTGGAATTGCATCCTTGACAATATGAAAGCAAAGAACATCACAACCATGTAAGTGTTATTGACATAAAAAGAGCTAGAAGACATACCATCAACAGGGCACATGTCCAGTGGACCTTCTTGGTCATACAAGTGTGAGTTGGGCATAAAAGCTAGCCAGATCTCTTCTTGACCTCTAAATTTGACATACATCATTCTTCCAGTCATTGAGAAGGGAAGCTTGGTATAGATGTCAGGCCAGAGCCTGAACATCCTTGAGAAGGTGAGGAAGATGTGCCAGGTGTGATCTCGATAGACCTGAGGAAAAGGGAGTACCATGTTGATGTTCTTCCTAGAACCCAGATAAAATGAGAAGTCAATGAAATGGCCTGATATGAATGGAATGATGTTCTCATTGTTAAGGTGAAGGAGGAAGTGTGGGTTGAATGACACAAACCAATGAGTCTTGAGCAAGTGGATAGTAGCTCTTGGTGGAAACAATATATATTGGATGTGTGATTTGTATCTGTGTCATTTCACCAATGTCACCAATACTGTTGGATATTGGCAAAGTCAATCTTTTCTCTTGGCTGGCCACTTCACCAATATCTAACATTGTGCATGATATCAGTGGATATCAGATCTTGGTGGAAACAATATATATTGGATGTGTGATTTGTGTCTGCATTATTTCACTAATATCACCAACAGTGTTGGATATTGGCAAATTCGATCTTTCCTCTTGGCTGGTCATCTCACTAATATTTGATGCTATTAGTGATATCAGTGAAACCTATGTTGTGAGAGGTTAGCAGTATATGGTAGTGGGGTGGTGACATGTATCTACTGATTGATTAGGTATGAATTTTGTAGTATATTGGTATAATTAGCTTTAGGAGTATAACTTGAACCTCCCTGAACCCAAACTCAATTACAAAAAAAATGATACAATTGACCCAACAAGAACAATACCAATACTTAGAAATATAAAAATCTATTGCATCTGCTTCTTTGGGGCATGTCTCAGGCCAATATAATCTACAAGGAGGTGGCCACCAAGTGGGCCCAGTTGAAGAAAGGAAATATCATCCACCCTGCTTGTTTGGTAAAACAACAGTCTTACTTATTGTTTCACTTGCATCTTTACTTTCAAGACATTTGAAGACAGCAACTTGTTCAATGTCAGCTTCATTTACAAAAACATGAATTTCTATTTGCCCAGTGTAAGTACCAATTAATTGGATTAAATTAGTATATACATACACTAAATTTCCAATTTTTATAGTTTTTTATCACTTTGTTCTCTTCCATGATTGATACCTTGGAATATTTGGCTTCATCAATTCATATGGATGATATGGCTAAGGCAACTGAGCACATCTTGGAACAACAGGCAGATTTATCCAAATCAGAGCAAGACAGAATGCAAGTCTTGGAAAAAGTCCATGCTAAAATGTAACCTGTCTTTGCTAAATATGAATGTTGTGTTTTGATTATGAAATTCATGCTAGTCAAATGACAATATTAGCATACATGTACACTAACCTCAAGCTGTCTTTCAGACTAGAACATTGGTCACACTTCAAAAAACAATAGTCTTTCTTTGAATCTGATTGGTCATGCCTGTGATCAAATGTAAACAGATGGCAATGTTAGTATATGCATATACTAACTCCAAGAGGTTGATTGAATCCCAACATCAGTCACACTCAACAAAAATGGTGGATCTCCTTTGAATTTAATTGGTCACACTGGTGATAAAATCAAGCATAAATGGCAATATTAGTACAGTATCAATGTATACTATCTCAATGTCACCTTTTCAATGGAAACATTTATAAAGAGTAGACTTGTATTTCAATCAAAAAGGTGACATGAAGATAGTATATGTGTATACTAAATTCTAATATCACTGTTTATGCTTGATTTCATTACTGGCATATCAGATTTGAAGGAGATCCACCATTTCTGTTGAGCATGACCAAAATTGGAATTCAACCAACCTCTTGAAGGTAGTATATGTGTATACTAACATTGTTATCCATTCACCATTTATTACAGGCATAATCAATCAGATTCAAAGAGAAACTGTCATTTCTTTAAAGTATGACTGATGTTCTAGTCTAAAAAACAGCTTGGGGTTAGCATATGCATATGCTAATAGTGCCATTCATTCACAATCCCTCATGGGCATAATTGATCAGACTCGAAGAGAATGATAAGCTTTTTTAAAGCATGACTGGAGTTTGAAAGAAAAGAGAGAAAGCTGATCAGGGAGCCAGAAGTCACATTCACACTTGCCTTATCAGGAAGTCATGTCTGCAAACCACAGTAGTTTGGAGGGTTAATAAGAATAGGTAAAAGACCTATACATTTTTAGTATGGGAAAGCTATGGCAGGTTGATCTTGTATAGATATTCTAGTGATTAACATAAACTATGATTTTAAGTCAGAGAACAGTTTTTTCATACTAAAAGGCCAGAATATGTATATAGATGTATATAAATGACTATCCAAGACAGCCATCAGACCATTCATAGCTTGCAATGTAAATCAGACATAACATCAGAGTGTATAGGTCAATATATGGGTAGCCCAATATATGTAGCAAAATTGTATGTCATACTCTTCAAAATTTGATTGCCAGAAACTAATTGAACATATCAAATAATAATGTGTCAAGCTCATGTCCTCAAGTTTTATCATAAATTTAGAGTATCTATACTCATACCTACAGAAAATACTCATGGTTGGATCATGGATATCAGTGTGGATATTATATCTATACAAGAGTATGAGTATAACTGTGGGTAGTACACAAGTTCATACTTATGTTTATATTTACAGTATCCATATCCATAATTTATGGTGGATTTCTTATACTCATGCTTTATCCTAGATAGGCCACTGATGAATACAAGGTAAACTTATATATATAATGTTCAATTAAATGAAATTTACCTGAAAGGATAAAAAGTGTGTGAATGATAACTAAAGCTTTAATAATTTAGCTCTTTGTTTTCAATGTATTTATCAAATAAATGCATCTTATTAATTTCAACAATAGTGTGATCTCATATCTAATAATTAGGCAATCACATGAATATTAGATAGCTATTGAGATTATGAATTTAAATATCTTTGAGAATATGAGTGTGTGCCTGACATTTCAACATTCATATCATATACATACTCCAATAATGGATATTAAGGAGGTTGGTGCCTTGAGATAGTAATTAAGAAATTATGATAGAAATACTATATGAAATACTGTAATAGTTGTACTATTGAATACAGAAAAAGGGACAACATAAGTGTGATATATCCATCAGTCAAACAGTGGGTGTTAGAGTGATGACCATCATCTGTATGTCAGCATTCATGGCATGCTGCCCACCAAGATCAAGGATGACATATATGGAGAAAGATTGTTTTTGAGCTTTACTAGAGCACACAGAGCCAAAAGTAGTGGTTGTTGATTGTGTTATATTGTCATGTATTGCCACCTCCAGCCTTTTTTGTATTTAATAGCATGCTATATTATCACACATGGAGTGAAACACATTGATGGCTTCCATATATCAATTTCTTACAACATCTACATTCACAAGATAGAAAATGACCTTCTGTAGGATGGCATGCTTGCTATGGTAAGTTTACTTGAATATTGTAATATCAAATTCATATTTTGTTGCAGCAGCTACCTATGCACAGCTGGCCAAAAGGTGCAGTGATTCTGGCCATTCATTATCTGCAGTACTCTCACTGGATCTGCAATCACACCAATGCATTAGAAGCATATTGTTCCATGCTCAACTTATTGTGGATCCATTCTACTGATAAGCTTGAATTTCATGGACAACCAATATATTTCTTTTTATATAGAAGCTGAAAACTCTCTATAGTTCTAGAGCCTATTTTTCCCCCTTGTTGTCAAAGCTTTCCTGCATTGCCTTATATCTATATGAATGTGATCTGGATTGAATTTGTATATATTCAATGCTTTCTATTGGCTTCTGGATGAATGCATTGATTTTCATAATTTTTTTGAAGTGTTTGAATTTTTTTATTTCAATTCAAGCTTTTACATATCCAGACTTACTATATTATGTAATTCTGGTCTAAATTGGTATTTTCTTCCTTATTTCACATATTCCACTCTTATTCTATTATTGGCAGAGGTTGCATTGTAGTGTTGCTGGTGTTTATAGTTCAGTTGCTAGTTGTGTGCAATATCAGTTGGAAACAATTCAGTTGCCCTTATTTTTTTCAACCAATTCTCTCATCATCAGTATTTAAATTATTTATTTATTTATAATCTGTTAAATCTTATGCCATCCAAAAATATATTCCTAGTAAAAGTGAAATGGCTGCCTATATTTGAGATTGAAATATATTGCAAAGTGTATCATATTCCCAAGAAGTCATCAAGGATACCACCATCAAAACTATCCCTTTATTGAAGAACTTTAGTGCTGACATCACATGTCCTGCCACTAACAATCTAGTGATTAAACTTCAATGGTTGAAGCATGATTTCATTTCCAAAATAGCAAACTATGTCAGAACTAGCACTTCCTATTTCCTTGTATACCTTTGAGAATGCATGCCATTTTGGATGAATAGAACACAAACAAGATCAATGTATTTGTGAAGGAAGAATATCAAGGAAACTATGAGATTCATTACAGTCTAGTAATTGTTGAGGTAAATAAATCACTATAAATTTGAATATTGGTATATATATATACTAATATATAATTTCAGATTTCAGATCAGATTTATCCAATGGCTAGATATGAATGGAGAGTTCAACAGGATTCAAACCACAACCAGGTGGATCCTATGTTAAAACTTATGTTCTTTCTAGAAATTTGAAACAAAGATTATCAACAAGCTTGTGATGTTCAAGTCTGTAATTTATAAAGCTATACAATGCAATTTATTCAACATGATCAGTGCTATGTGTAGGAGTCATATTCAATGATATCATTTGACTGTGCTCACAGTCAGATGACATCTTCATCCATACCACCCAAAATGTTTATTGTTGATCATTCTTTATTCTCATTGCTTAACTCCTTACTGACCACTGTATATATTGTTTTGGCCATTTACTTATCACCTTACTCAGCACATCAAATGACATTGTGCTTCCAATGACTTCTTTATCACTTATCACATTACTGGCACAATAGTGATAAATGGTCAAAATGATCAGTGTTTTTACATAATCAATTTCAAGCTATTTGACAAATCCCAGTTAAATTGGATGTCAAGTTTAGGGCTGAAGCCCATCATTGTTTTGCACTGACCAAGCTTTAAACTCTAAACTGTAAACTCTATTGTTATCACATGCCACATTGATTTTATATGTTGTTATTGATTATGTAATCAAACTTGTCAAGTTCTTTTTTCTTTTAAATATCTTTTATGGTTGTGGTGCAAACATAGTGTTTAGACAACCAAATTTAGACTGGTCCCAGTCTTGAGCATATCTCAGGCACCTGCAACTGCAACTTAAACTGCAAAAATCCAGTTCAAAACAGTTCTGATATTGGTTACAACTGGTTTTTTCATCTCTAACCTATAAGAATCATACTTCCTGCTATGGATATAGATTTTGCCATGGCTCAGAGGTATTATAACCCCATGTCAAGTTCAAAAGTGTCGAGATGTCTCCAATTGAAATGTGGTCTGATGGAATTAGAACACATGCCAGAAAATAGGCAAGGTTGGTGTACTTTTGTTGCAATCAATTGTAACCAGACTTTGATATGCTATGTGAGAGCCATCAATGTGTTTCACTCCATGTGATGATATAGCAATACATGACAACATAACACAATCAACAACCACTAATTTTGGCTCTGTGTGCTCTGGTAAAGCTCAAAAACAATCTTTCTCCATATATGTCATCCTTAATCTTGGTGAGCAACATGCCCAATTCTGACACAGTCCATCTTTTGGCTGCTTCAATGTATTTCATGTCCTACAAAGATGGACCAAACAACTCAATCAAAGTGTTGACCTGGACATCACTGGAAGGTCTCAACCAATTGATGATCTTGTGAAGCATGGTCATTGCCAAAGCCTCTGCCTTTTTCAAACACAAGTCAAGGATGTCTTGAAGGATATGAAGCAGGACTGGAATGTTGTGCATCTCTATGTCAAAGCCATGCTCATAGATGATCATTTGATATTTGAACCAGGTGTATTCATTCACCTTGTCTGAAGAAAAAATAAATGATTTACTTATCTCATTACTGATCACATGTTGTTGTATGATTGGTTTATATTTGTACATGTGCACTGAATACACCTTCTTCAATGTTCTCCATCTCTGTCATTGCCACTGGTCATATTTGTTATGTTATCTGAAGATTTGAGTCAACAATGATGGTTTCAGCAGTATTCAGGTGCATTCTCTTTTATTTCTCCTTGATGTACTACCTTTTTTTTGGTTTCATTTTGTGTTCTAGGTTCCATCATCTTACCTGTTCCTGTACATAAGCTGAACTGTTAGACCTCTCATATACCAGGGCAGGTGAAAATCCATCTCTATTACAATGTGAATGCTATCATATGGAAGATGATTATCACTCTGTAAAATATCTAACACCCACTGTTTGACCCATGGATATATCACACTTGTGTTGTCTCTTTATCAGAAAGATGCACTTACCACAGCCTTGTCCTCCAGGACAAGAGTCACTTCTTCTTCACCAGGAATCATGATCATCCCACTTGATCCACAATGCAAATCAGCTACAACCTGCACTACATCCCTTTGTTTGAAAATGTGGCAGACCTTTGCAAGTGGGACTGTACAACTCAGCATATTTGTATCACATGGAGCAAGCATGATTGCTCCTCCCTTCAAGTTCACAGAGATTATAGATGCCCATTGGTCTATAAATGGACTGTCTATAGGATGCACGAGATCGCCATTGTTTCAAAAGTGAGTGGAGAAAACAAAGTGTATATTTTTGATGAGAGGCAGATCAATCATAGACTCTGCATGCAGCACAATCTGGTCAGATTGGGGAGTTTCAATACTCTTGAGAGAAAGTCTGTGAAATACTTTTCTTAAGAGCCCACAATGATATTCTTCACTGTTGTACCACATGACACATCTGTCTCTATTGAATACAGAGCCCATGAACATGGACTTGTATTCTCTGAGGTGTTTATAAGGATGATATTGGATATGTTCTGTCTAGCAAGGGTAATCAATGTGATGTTCTTGTAGTACCTTGCTGATGTCTGTATGACATCATTGATGAGGATGACATGGAAGAGGTCCAGAAGGGGATGTGCAATCGAAAACTTCTCTTCAATAAAAAGGAAGCTTAAAATGCTAGATGCGATCTCATAATGTATGACAGAGACAGATGTGTTGTGCAGTGCAATGGCATAGATTATGAGATCGCATCTAGCATTTCAAGCTTCCTTTTTTGAAGAGAAGTTTTCAATTGCACATCCCCTTCTGGATCTCTTCCATGTCATCCTCATCAATGATGTCATACAGACATCAGCAAGGTACCACAAGAACATCACATTGATTACCCTTTGTTACAATTTTCTCCCCTTCTCATCATATTCTCTTGTTTCTTTGTCATCGTTCTTATAGCTCTTGGTGTGGAACTTTCCACAACAACTTTGGTTTCATCCTCGTTTGTCATCCCTCTTCTTTTTACCTCGCTAGTCTGTGACTAAGCATAGTTCTACAACCTTCCTCGTTCTTCCATCCATTTCCATCATAGTCTTCCCTGTTCTTCTTGGTCCGTGCGCATTATGTCTCCCTATATATAGTATGCCATCTCATGTATGTAGAGCATTCTCGATCTACGCAATACAAGCGTAATCTTGTCTCATCTCTAGTCGAGCGATTATCTCGAGTCCTCAGTCCTCAGTCCCTTGTTGAGTCTCAACTCAAACCTCTAGTCCTTTTTCTTATCGAGTGTTGTCTTGATCCCTCATCTTCATCATTAGTCTTTTCCTTTTGAACGTCAAGTCTTAGGACGTCGGTCTCCTCATGAGCATTGCCTTAAGATGGGACTAGTAAGATAGGAATCATCGTACACTTCGCATAACACCCTTGCTAGACAGACCATATCCAATATTATCCTTATAAACACCTCAAAGAATATGAGTCCATGTTCATGGGCTTTGTATTCAATAGTACAACTATTATAATATATCATATAGTATTTCTATCATAATTTTTTTATTACTATCTTTAGGCATCAACCTCCTTAATGTCCAAAAGATGGCAATAGAGGTTCTCTGAAATGCAAGATACAAGTGGAAGTGATTGATCATCTGGTACACATTTTCTTAATATGTTCATTTTATATATATTAAGTTTTTGTTTAATATAGTTATAAATCAGCTAACAATAATTATTTTCTCTTAAGTTATCTGTATAAGGAACAGACCTTAGGAATACTGGTATTGGAGGATAAATCAAATAAGAATTGCTCAGGTGTAGATTTTGCTTCATTGGCTGCAATTGCTTTCAAGTGTCCCTCATCTAGTTTATCCTCCAGCACTAGTATTCCTGAGGTCCATTTCTTATATAGGAGTGGTGGGTCCACTTTAGAGAGTAAAAATAAATACAATAGATATTGCAGGCAGCAAAAGGACATCAAACACCAGCTTAATCAACTTAGTCAACCTTATGTATCCTTCTGGACAAAAACATCAAACATTTTAGGCAATTTCTACCAGATTTAATTTAGAAAACCTTCCAGCAGACAAGAGTGCCTTCATAGGTCTCAGGTAGTTTGATAATACTTCAAGTAGAATAAAGGAATATATAATCAGCAATTGCCACTATGATCAAGGTTTGTGGTTAAATTATGAGTAGCTATCAAAATATTTTTCTTAATATAAAATAACTTAATCTCTAAAACAACAGAAATTCAAATATTTACTTTAAAATTATCTTCAAGTTAATTTAAAAAATGTATTTCAAATGGTTTTCAACAAGATAATTTAGTTCCATACAGGTGAAGTTATTTAGCTTTATCATATTTTTAAATAATGACAGAAAATAAAATTCAAATGATTTTTCAATATTATCATTGATGAAAGAGATATATTCAAGTTGTAGATATACGTAAAGTATTAATAAGTTAAAAAAAGACTAAATATGTATTATTAGCTGAAGCTTGTTATTTTTTAAAAAATATATTGGAATCAACAAATAATATTATTGTAGACAATATACATTACTACAGCTATTAATTTTATTCACTCAATTATGGCTGGATTAATTAAATTTATTTCCAATTAGTTTGTTATAAATTTAAATTTAAATTTAATGTAAATTAAGAAGTTAAAAAATATAAACTTTGAATACAAAATCAATATTATAAAGAAAAAACTTTTAAGAGTATTTTTAAAATTTGTTATTTTTCTTTCAATATTATTGTTTAATGTATATATCACTAAAATAATATATATAAATTACTTCATTTTAATTTATGAAAAGAATATTAACTTCTCAAAAATATTCAAGTCAAATTTCAATTCTATTCTTAATACCAATAATAGGAAAGAATAGTCAATTGAAACCTATTGTTTGCTTGTTGAACATGATCACTATAACAAAGATCCTAATTGGTGACTTCAAAATTTTGGCATTTTATGCAAGAATAGTTCCTTAAGGAAAATAGAGCAATGTATTGATTATAACTGGATTTATCTGCAATCTAGTTGTGCTCAGTTGCAGTCTAGTCCAAAAGCCAGTTTTTTCAGCAATCATAAACTAGATTTTGAAATACTATCTATAATGAAAGATAATATCAATTTAACAATATATAGATATATGTTATACCATTAGTAATATACTTGTGATTCTTTATAATAAGATTTCATTAAAATGATCTATATGTATGCAATACAATATAAAAGATAGAATATATACTAGTACTATCTTTAGATGATAAGACTTAGAATATATTATCCAGTATTTCTAGTAATAAACATGTTACAAACAATAATGACTCATCTGTGTGTAAAAATGATGACTTTGCAATAGTACTCTACTTTTCATGGCAACCTCATGGCAGGCAGATTGTCAAACTAGCTCACAATCCTATTTTACAGGTTGTCCTCATTCATAGCCTCTCAATATTGGCCATCATTTGAAAGGATATGGCACCTGCAACTTGACCTATGTAATCTTGTGTTTGATGATATCTAACTCTGATAGTTTACTATACAAGGAAGGCTTGCAAGCTTACTACATAATCTAGCTAAGATACTAACATATATTGTTGTTGTTGTTATTGTACCACAACTAAAAATATATGATATACAACAATCATTGAATCTTTTTTTAAATGATAGAGTAATTCTTTGAGGAATTTTGAATAAATAGTTGAATAAACCTTTTAGAATAATTTCAAATCAAGATAATTCTTTATTTATATTTTATTTTCCATGAATCCAACACAATATACCTGTTTTATATCATCTTTTGCAAAATGTAGCAATAATGGCAATCATTTTGTTACAAAGAACTCTACTAGAATAGATAAGGAATGACTAGCCCATAGTTAGTGTTCCTGGATATTTTAATAATAAATTCATTAGAGTAGATTAGCCAATATCTAACTATAACAGCAAAATTGTTGTAGATCTCCTCATGTAGCTCAGCTTATAAGATTGTCAATAAGCAATTGAGTATGCAAGAATAATAAATGCTTGAACTATAGATCTTGTACAATGACTGTCAAGTAATTAGGTTAAGAAGTGTTATATTCAATAATAATATATTGGCGATTGCATATATGCATCACATGTAGATAGACAAGAAGCCAGTCCTCAATAGTTCATACAACCTAATTATGCATCTTTCTATAGCCTATATTCAAATCAGATGTCTTTTAGATCAATTAAATTTATTAAATCTCATGCCTTTCTATAAGAGAAGATTCTGCAAAGTTTAAAAGAGTTATTTGAGTTGTTTACATCTTGTTTAGAGAGAAAAAACCTGATATTTTTAGTTAAATATTTTCAATTGCTTTTATTATGATGTTTTCATATTAAAATCATTTGAATGGTATTTGGACTGAACTGTTATATCTGTTTTTTTGCTAAGTCAAATTCTATAATTCTGGCCTTTTGTTCCTATGACCTCCAAAGTGTTCTTGGTCATGAGAATGCCTAGGGTTGTCAAACAGGCACATGATCCTTTGTTATTTGACTACCTTTGATATTCTGTCCTACTATTTGTATTATCTTGACAGGTGTTGATATCAGGGACTGTATTAGTAGCTGCCACTGTCTTGTCACACTTCTGACATATAGGAGCTCCTAGAAATGTTCCAGAATTACCAACACTGTCACTCCACAATAGGTGGGTCCTTCAGAGTTTCAATGGGATTGCCAATATTTGTCACTTTGTTAAACTTGGTACTCTGCTCCTGTAACCTTAGTATAGATATCGATTCTAGTTCTAATCATTCCCTGTTGCTCTGCTTCAGTCTGACCCTTCTCTTGTCTCTCTTGCTCTCATCTCTAATACTTTCCTCCACCTCTGACCCAACCTCCAACCCTTTGACCTTTGACGTCCATCCACTTCACAACCCTTTGAAATACTTGGGACTGGATTTTGACAAGGGTGCACCACATAAGATAAAGCCAAAGTTCCTTCAGTCCAGTCACTAATCCCAGCATTCCAAAGTTTCACCTGGAATCAGTCCTGTTTTTAACAGTATATTCGAACTCCAACTTGTTGAAATCTTGTCATGGGTACTCATACTCATTCTCAATGTCCCAGTGCTCAGCCCTCTTCCTCATCTCTGTATAATCTACTCAATCTTTATAGAGGTAGTATTCAAGGATCAGAAGTCATAGAATGCTTCTGGAGCTTCTCTGCCTGATGCACCCCAGTCCAAAATGCATACATATCTACTATTTCCATCCTGAATCTCCTACTCTGAGAGGATTGTTGATGAACCAGATGAAACAGACAAAGAACCAACCCATACTTCTTTCTGTTCCTTTGATCACCTTCCTATGGGCAGTCTCCTAGACTCACCACCTCCAGGTGGTCCAGGTGATCCAGGAAATGAGCCCTCCAATGATCCCAGCATTCCTAAAGACAATTTCTCCTTGGACCTTGAAGACAAAACAGTCCTGCAAAGCACCCTCACCTACCTCATGAATGCTATCCATAGCCTTGCTCAACCTTCTCATTGCCCACCTGTATCCAGCCAGTGTACTAAAGTCTAGAAATCAGACCAGTTTGATGGATTGGACTTCTGCAAACTCTGGTCTTTTCTTGTACAGTGTGAGCTGAATTTCCAAGATCACCCTAGAGCTTTTGCCACTGACCATGCTAAAGTCACCTTTGTGCAGTCTTACTTCAAGGGCACTGCTTTTGAATGGTTTGAGCCAGACCTCCTTGAGATAGAAGACCCTGATTACAATCCTCTCTGGATGGATAACTATTGGGAATTTGTCCTTGAACTCCAAGCAAATTTTGGTCTGCACGACCCTATTGGCAATGTGGAGCATCAGCTGGATCACTTGTTGATGAAGGATAGTCAGTGAATTAACAAGTATGTGGTTGAGTTTAATTAGATTGCTCTGCAAGTTCAAGGTTATGGAGAAGGTGTGCAGCAGCATCACTTCTATAATGGTCTACCAGATTGTATCAAGGATGAAATCTCATGCACTGGCATGCCTCCTTCACTCTCTGAACTTTGTCCCCTTGGCCATGCCATTGACACTCACTATTGGAAGCATATATATGTGTGTGTTGCATGAATACCCTAACAACTTTGTTACTGGATGAGGGGCAGGCCATGTTGAGTATCCCCCCAAACATTGAATCATTTGATTTGGCAATAAAAGGACCCTATTTGCATCCATCATGGAGGGCTCAAATGACTACTCCTACTTAGCCAGCAATAATGAACGTTGATCTCAACTCACTCACTTCGGTCCTACTTCTTCAAACACTCATAAACTTGGGTATTTTACAATAGAGTGCACTGTCTCTTCCTCCTACTGCTTCTATCTCTCCTGGACCTAAGACTCCTATGGTCATTGGTGCTCTTCTGCATGCAACTCCCACAACACCATCCTGCAAACCCATTGAGCAGTCCATTTCTCCACCTATTCCATCACCAACTCACCTCACACATTTCCTTGCTTATGCTAAAACACATCTCAGTGTGCAGTACACATCTATGTATCAGCACCCACTCCAAGTTCAAGGCACCAGGCTGGATATTCTCATAGATCTTGACAACAAGGTTTTGGCTGGAATGGGCATTCCTGTGGGCAATATTATCTATCTCAAAAAAGGCAGTATCATATGGTAGAACAGACCTGATGTTACGACTTGTACATTTCTTCGTCCTTATCTTCACTACACTTGTTCTCGAAGACGAGTGTGTACCTGCATTATCATATGTTCGAGCATCTAGGACAGTACTTTCTTCTACCTTTCAACCTTCTTCTTTCTCATTACTATGCCAATGACTTCAGACCTTGCTTCCATGTGATACAGCACACATGCGTGCATGTATCCCATATGTGTCCCCTTCTCTTTCTCATCAGATTGTAACATGGTGCCATGTTAGCCTGGCTATGTGTACGGCGGTCATGTCTGCATTTTCCTTTTACAATTACTTTAGGGCTGTCTTTGGCTGCAAACTGTGCAGGCCTGTGCAAAATCTCTACATGTATATAAATAGTAGTTAAATGACTGCTTCAGCAGTTTTATCCACTTGTTCATCGTATTCAGCTTTTGCTTGAGCGTGTTCTAAGGATTTGACTATCACCATCATCTGATGTATTCAGTCTTACAACTTGAGTGTCCTCATCATTATCTTCACCATTATCTTTCTCCTCACCTTGAGCTTTCACCATTGTCTTGGCCTTGAGGTTTGATTTTGGAGTTTGGCTCATGCAATGCTTGGATAAGACTTTTTACTCAAGTGCAAGACAGGTCCAACATACCGAACAGTCATCATTTACATCAAGAACTTCCTAGAGTCCTGTTGGAAGATACGGGACTGTAAGGAGCTATGTCAGGATCAGGAAGAAAGGACCCATTCAATATGGAAGAGCTTAAGAAGGCCTTATATAAGGCCAAGGAAGAGAAGAGCTTGCACAAACTCTATAAGAAGATTGCTGACCCTGGAAAGTAGGATGGGGACAAAGAGAAGTTCTGTCTCTGGTGGGTCAAACAGTATTTATGGGTTGCTTTGCATGAATGGAAGAGTGACAAGATTCATGCCATTGCTGTATTATCTTGTTTTGAGGCAAAGGCCAAAAGCTTCTCCTAGCTTGTCATAGAACAGTGTCTTGACCAAGGGCTGGTAGAAAGGAATATCAGTGTCAGAGATGCCAAACCAGTCTACATGGCATATGAGGATATGGCATGGCCAACCTGAAAAAGTCTTCAGGACTATGTCGACAAGTTTTTCCAAATTAAAATGCTCTCTTGGGAATCATACAAGAAGTTGAAGGAACTACATCAAGGGAAGATGACCATTGACAATTTCATCCAATGCTTCGACATACTTCATTGAGAGGCAAAAGTTGGGAATGATGAAGCAACAAGGTTGTTGAAGAGTGCTGTCCACTACTCCATTTATCTACAAGCATCACTTCATATGGATCTCGATGACGAGAACTACTCTGGACATAAAAACACATATGAAAAGATCAGTTGTACTATGGAGAAGGTGGCTGTTGAGCAAGGAACTCCCTGATTCCAACCTGACTCTCAAGGAAAGTATTGTCCTCTGTTAGGTCCGCCATCTTCTGGTTCTGTTCCTCAAACATTGTATCATCCACACTTCACTGCTGTCAGTACCCAACCTGGAAGAGGTGCTCCTATGGATGTCGACTCTCATGCTCATCCTATGGCAAGAGATTCACCCTGTGAAACTTACACTTGTTTCAATTGTGGAGTATCTGGGCATATCACCTGTTTCTGCAAGGAGCTGAAGAAACAGATTCGGAGTGTAGAAGGATCAATGTTGAAGGAAATCCAAATTTCGGCGTATACTATGGAGGAAGTGGAAGCCTTTTGGCACAACAAGATTGCTATTGAAGCTAAGGAGAAAAAGTCCAAGGCTTTGAAAGAGGATCATTCATAAACGCTGGAAGTGTTTGCAAACTGTATGATTGTACTGACAGAGATTTTCCTGAGTGTACCATATCATCTGTGTTTTGCGACAGGTGTACTTCTGCAGGGGGGCCTCATCCAGAGAGCTTGGCGCTGGAAGAGAAAAATAGCATGCTTAATTCCTCTTTGTCACACTGTTGCAGTGGTTCAGTTCATTCTTCTCTTGAATCCCCCACTTCGTCCACTACTTGGACTGTTCCACCTAACCATATATCCAGCACACTAATGATGAGGGGGCAGATGGTCCTCCTGATTAATATTAGATATTTACAAGAAGCAACATGGGGAAGCATTTTTCTTGATGCCTTATTAGATTCTGAAGTGTCAAGTACGTTTATCAACCAATGATTTTGTCTCCAAAGAGGCATCCAAATGTTGCCTATTCCACATGTTACCAATGTACACAAAGCCAATGTGCTTTTGTTTCTATCCTAGGATTGCACCCTATGTTTATCAGGTATGATTGGCTTCATCATCATAACCCTGAGATCAACTGGATAATGGGCAGAATGTCCTTTAATTGTTGTGGTGTTTTTTGCCAGCAGAAGTCCAGGGAATGTGTTCCACCTTCCATGTTTACAAGAGATATCAAACCTGGCCTCATAGAAAAAGTCCTGGTATAGTACCATGAATTTCTTGATGTTTTTTCTCAACAGGAATCCAAACAGATGCTGGTCCGCAAACCATGGGACCACACAATCGATCTAAAGCCCAACTTTGTACCAAAGAAAAGTAGGGTTATCCCATTGTCTGACATCAAAATGGAAGAAGTCTGGACATTCATCAACAAGGAACTCAAGAAAGGGTATATACATCCATCCAAGTCGCCTCAAACATCGCCAGAATTTTTCATCCTGAAGAAGACTGGTGATAAGCAACTCATTATGGACTACCAGTACCTAAACGAGGGCACCATCAAGAATGCTTACCCCCTTCCTCTTATTCTGCAATTGATTGACCGTTTAAAGGGTGTGGACCTGTTTACAACTATGGACTTGTGATGGGGCTTTAACAATATTTGTGTTAAGGAAGGAGACGAGCGGAAGGAAGCTTTTGTTACTCCTATCAGCTTGTATGAGTCGAGGGTAATGTATTTCTGAATGACTAACTCTTCTCCCACATTTTAACAGATGATGAACAATATATTTAATGATATGTATACTGTTGTTATCATTTTCATGGATGATTGCATGGTGTTCACTAAAGGGCAAACACTAACATTTCATAGAGATATGGTGAAAGAAGTCTTGTGGCACCTCTACAAAAACGACCTCTATGTGAAACCGGAGAAGTGCCACTTCGAAAAAGAGAAGGTCGACTTCCTCAGTATGGTCATTTCACACAAAGGTGTTGAAATGCAAGGCAAGAAAGTCACCGGAGTATTGGATTGGCCAACTCCTACACATCTGAAACAAGTACAGAGATTCTTGGAGCTTTGTAACTATTATTGCCGTTTCATTCCTAACTTTGCAGATCTGGCTCGACTGTTGAATGATCTCACTAAGAAAGACATTCCTTTCAAATGGAGAACGTTACAGCAACAGGCATTTGAAAACCTCAAAAAGGAATTTTCAAAGCCGATGCTATTGGCGTACCTGGATCAACATAAGGAAATGTATGTCAAAACTGATGCTAGTGATATTATGACTGGTGGGGTGTTGTCTATCAAAGGTGATGACAATATATGTTATTTCTCATTCCTTCAATGCGCATGAGTGCAATTACTCTATTTACAATAAGGAACTTTTGGTGGTTGTCCATGCACTGACAGGGTGGAGGCACTATCTTCTAGAATGACCTATGTTTGAGATTTGGACAGATCACAAGAACCTCAAATATTGGAAGAAACTGCAAATGTTATCACAATAACAGGCTAGGTGGCACACATTACTACAAGAATTCAACTACGTTATGTGCTACAAGCAAGCCCAGTACTTCCAATGGGCGAGCAGATGCCCTGTTGAGGTGGCCAGACCATGGTAATGCCATTCAAGATTACAATACTAACATTATGTTACTTCCCAAAACAGTATTCACAAAGGAATGTATCTTGTCATCAATGTTCTATGAAAACCTCCAGGAAGAATCTGAGAAGATGCAACATGACGAAGTATATGGGTATGACTATGATGAGGATGAATGCATGTTTTGTAATGAGCAGGGAAAGATTTTTGTTCCACCATCCTTGCATATAGAACTACTGAACATATGTCACAATTCTCCCATCGCAGGTCATGCAGGCCAGGCTCACACTATCCATCTTCTCTCTCGATATTTCTCTTGGCCTGGTGTCACACACAATGCCAAACTTTACATGGAACACTGCCATGTATATGCCCTCATGAAGAGTAAGCAAAAGGCACCAGCAGGCAAACTCTTTCCTTTTCCTGCCCCCAAGCATCCTTGGGAAGATCTTTCCATAGATTTCATTGCTGGTTTTCCTCTGTCAAGAGGATTTCATTCTGTTTGTGTCATTATGGACCGCTTCTCGAAGGAAGTTATTTTTATTCCTTGTGAAAAAACTGTTTCATCTAAAGATTTCTTTAAACTCTTTTTGGACAATGTTTGGTGTATTCATGGTATTCCA
>JBBPQO010000053.1:0-20979 GCA_038092535.1 Xerocomus subilludens | reverse complement strand
AAGTGTGTGTATTGCATTTCATACACTCATAGTCTAGGGTTAGAATGAGTGGTTGTTGGGAATTATTGCCTTTAGTACAAAACACACAAACATTGGGACACTTATTTGAGCCACTGTATCCTCCATTGTATAGGTTGTTCAGAGATGATTAGCCATAGGTGGAAATGGAGCAGATTGCATGTCTGTCCAAGGGCAGAACACACCATAGTATTGTAAATAATGGCATAGGCAGCAACAGTAGAGTGACTGTGCTGAGAATATGAGTGACTTTATAAGATGTTCACAGAGAATATCTATGTGGGTGAGACACCTCTTGACTGTACGAAGTGCACATGGGCAAGATTAGTACACAGGTTGAATGACAAGAGTGACATGCACAACTCACTGAAGAAAGGCTTGTCCAGTGTGTGCTTCACAAAGAGAGAAGGCAAAGACAGATGCCAGGAAGGAAGGGATAAAATAAGAGCATTCCACAGAGTCTTCAATCCCACTGACACAGCAAGGTGGTGATGGGGTGACTTGATGGACACAAAGTCCAAGAACAGTCTTGCTGCAGGACAAAGTCTGATCACCAAGAAGGCTGAGCAGCACAAAGCCAATTTGGAATGGTAGTGCCTGAACAAATCACTGCTGAGCAATGGGATTGATTGTATTGATCACCAAGTAGGTTTGCATGTGTTGAAGCAGGGCACAGGAGATGTGGTGGTTGACAATGACATATAGTGGAGGAGGTGTGCATATTGGGCAAAGGACAAGATAGGAGAGATGAACAAGGTAAACATAACTGAGAAATTTACATAAGATTGTATAATTGGCTCATGGACAAAAGACAAATATACCACAAAAAAGATGACATAAGATTATATAATTAGCTTGTGAACACAAGACAAGTCCACTAACAACTGACAACTAGCTCTACTCCTCTCATCCTTACTCCTTGTTGCTCCTCACCCAGCTGTTGACACAACCATCTCCATTGCTCAACAGTAATTCATTCCTGCTCTCATGCTACCAATCTGAGTTGGCTTTGTGCTACTCACACTTCTTGGTGATCAGACTTTGTGTTCCTCAAGTTGCCCCATCACCACCTTGCTGTGTCAGTGGGGTTGAAAACTCCTGGAACATCCTCTTTGCTTCTCTCCCTGGTTCTCTCACCCAAGCCAATTGTGGCTCTGTTGCACCCTCTTCCTCAATGTCAACCCTCTCTTCCACATGGTGCATGTATATGATCCCTTTCTGTTGCTGATTCACTTCCAATCTAGAAGCCCTTCAGATTCAAAATGGCTTCAGCTGTCACTTGTTTCAAGCATCAAACATGCACAAATAAGTGTGAATCTGACTCATTTGACCTGTGGATGATGCTGACATTGAGCTGTAGCTACATTCACCTCCCTGGAAACAAAGGCCATTGCTTGTCAAAGCATTGGTGTGATGGTATATACATCATCAAACATATCTTTTGTATCTGAACCTCACAATAAGGAGGAAGAACTCTATGTCCACACAAATGGCCATTTTGGCACAGCCAACTGCTTTCAGTGGCCACAATTCTATAACAAAGGTTTCGAGTATGCTGCTCATATTCCTCCTCATGAGCATCATCAATTGCCTGATCTGCTTGGTTGGGCTTGGTACACTCCTACCTTTGATGATTTTGAGATCCTACCCAATGCTGCTTTTGCTGTTGGGAGACTGAGGCATGAAGTAGGTGTTGGGATTGCTGGATTGCTGCAGACTGCAATGATGTGATGTACTCCATGGAAGAAGACCTGCAGAGACAAAGAAGATGTGGTCTCATGATGGCTTCAGTTGCTCAAGCACCTAGCCATTGTTGGTCTGCTCACCTACCACAGTATCATTGCCTTCATGGCAGAAGCTCAATGCCTATTCCTTGACATCTTTGGATACTTGGACTTTGTGGAGGTTGCCATGCCTCAACTGAATTTTCCCAATGGCAGCAGCCATCATGTCCACACTGAATGGATGGGGTGCTTTACCTCTCACGTCACAGTCTGCAATCAATTCTTTCTTGCAGGTATTCCTGTATGGCTGTGCCAGATGAGCTGGACCATCACTAAGGACACCATCATCCAGAAGCCTGTCAAGTTTACCTTCCCCAACCACATTGTATGTGCAAGGTATTCCAAGCACAGCAAGTCTGTCAAACCTTTCGATCTACTCCATCATGGTGAAGGTAATTTCACCTGCCACCTGATCCCCCATTGTCACTATCCTGGCATTGGCATGAACACATCCACCCCTGGGATACAGACAAGTGCAGACACGAGTTTGCACATTGGCAGAGTGCCCACCCACACATAGACCAGAAAAGCTGTGCAGAAACAGCCTGCATGTCTCAAGCAGCCATAGCAAAGTGTGTATACCAAGTCATGCAACCTTAGGTTTCATTCGTGCTGATCATATCATCAAGGTGGAGGATCTGGGAGCAGAGACAAATGGCAAGAGTTGAAAGTCCCTGAGATGCTCCTGCTTTTTCCAATATGGAAGAACACCATAAAGCATGTGATCAAAGATCTGAGCCAGGTGAAGAATGGTTTAGTCAACACTGGCTATCAAGTTCTGGATCCCACTCTTCTTATCACAGGATATACTTTGGAATGTCATCAACTCTGCATGACAAATTGGTTGGCTGTGTGCCCACTTTGGATCAGATGCCTATGGGTGTCAAAGTGCACTTTTAATATAAGCACTACTTTTTTAATTTGAGTGCTACTTTTCATCGAGTGCACTACTTTTCACATAATGAGTGCACTACAGTTGGACACAAGCACACAATGTTGGTAATAAAG
The DNA here is from genome assembly GCA_038092535.1 of Xerocomus subilludens. NCBI lineage: Eukaryota > Fungi > Basidiomycota > Agaricomycetes > Boletales > Boletaceae > Xerocomus > Xerocomus subilludens. Next base: position 18,169 of record JBBPQO010000053.1, on the reverse strand, counting down.
CACACTACTATTAGTATCCTAAAGAGCAACACATAGTCACAATGCTACACTATTTGACTGGTGACAACTGTCTGAGGAAAGCCTATATGTGTTTGTCAGTCTGAAATTCCATGACCTTGAGTGTTGTAATATTTTGCAATGTGTCATCATTTTGAAGAGCATCTGACTGGGCGAGCGAGCCGTCAGCAAAACGGTGCCAATGTGCTGCGAATCTATTAGCAATGATGATGAAGGGGAAATGTGGCTACATACGGCAAAGCTGCTTTTGCACAGACGGCGGTGTAGTGAATGCAGAGGGTACGCGTGGGCCGTATCCTTCTTGCATGGCAGCAATCTCATACTTTGCGATTGTGTGCACGTAATTCTTGAAGAGCGCACATAAGTAATCGGTATCATATTCCTGTAGGTTGCGCAGGATTAGATGCGCGTGGCAAGTGCGTGTACGGTGTTGGCAGCTGTCAGTGCATTAGTATTGATTCAATCTCAAACGATCTCGAAGTCAGCAACATACCAGATAAAATACCGGTTAGAACGATCACGTCGCATCACGAGTGTTCCCTTGCATTGTTCCTCGCCGCTATCTCTTTTCTTTCGCCGACTTTGCCGACTGTGCTTGACTAGTATAGCAGCGCCGGGACCACCAACACTGTCGTCCATTACCGACTCGCACTCGGAGTCAGACTCCTCATCCATGACTGTTGCTGCGCCAGATTCCAGTGTATTTCTGAACGAGCAACCATGCTCGCTAAGCGAACAAAAGAGTGCGAGGGTCTTCATGAAGACTTCGGCCTTCGCCGTGTCGATCCAAAGCGGTGGGACGATTTGTGTGCGGACCTGTTCCACACTTGTGTATGAATGCTCAACACCGGTCGCTGATGCATCAACATGGGCAGAGCAAACTTTAAGGCCGCGACCTGTTGTGAAATTAGTACTGAATTGCGCTCGAATAATACACTTACATGAGACAAAGGCTCGTGTACATGAAACCTGCTTGCCTTCGTCATCTGTCAGAAGGCTACAGGTGACATTTGGCCGTCCGCCATGAGAGTCACCCAGTGAGTATTGAAAGCTCGACTTCGGATTATCGAAAGCGTCAGGATCAATGGAGAAGACATGGGCGATACCAACGTGTTCGGATCCACCGGTCTGCGGGTACTCAACAATAGCGCCAGGGGATGGATTACGATGCGGTCCACCGACAATTTAGAATTGATCTTGTAAAGGCGTTTATTGATCTCGTCTTGAGTGAATGAGCGTGCAGGCGGCGGAAGATATCGGGAAGCAGAGACAGCTGGCGAGGAACTTGAATAATGAGTGAATGGGGTGGATGAACAAGAGGAAAGCCGAGACGATGGACGAGACGAAGAAACGATTGACTCCAGATCCGGCGAGAGCCTGGCATCCTCCAGTATTTCCTGCGCGCGCGCTAGCGCAACGCGCTGGTCACTGGAGAGATTCATTGGTGAGAGGCCCGGGCCTTGTAAAGTAACAGAACAGCGCAGCGTACCTTTATACCTGCAGCGATCACGCCTCGTGGTGTTGAGAGACTCCGAGTGTTTGACACACGGGCCATCTCCAGATTAGTCAGTTTGAAACGATGAATTTTCTCTCACGCTAACTCTCGTCACACTGTGATCACCACCGTCAACGACTTACTCAAGAATGCAGCATACTGCGGTTGAAGCACACGCTGTCGGTGCCGAGGAGTACACCATCAGCGACCATTAGGTGTGTATGTCAATTTCTTTTACCAGGAGCTTGCTTGATGACGTTTATCGCTCGTAGCGTTCTCGGAACGTTAATGTTTTGAGACATGCTTTGCCTCGCTGGAGACGAGCCGATGGATCTCAGAACACATTGATTACGCGCGGTTGGAACAATGTGTGCGCCAAGATGTTGCTCGTCAAGGGCAACGGTCGGGCTCATGGACATGACCGCCGATACCGTCCTACCATCTCCCCATTGGCCAGGTAAGCACTCCCATCCTCTCTTGCCACCTCCCTCATCGTCTCCCAGGAAGCCGTCTTTGTCGGTTCGAACATGGCATCACTTCCGAGGACCGCGTCGTCAATTCAGCGAGAACTCGAGGTCGAGCCGAGCGGTAAGATTCATTTCTTGTTCGCTCTCTCAGCTCGGTTGCTCCTTCCATGGCTTCCCTCGCCTGTATACGTCCCATCGCATGTCGTCTGGTATAGCTTTTTCTGTCCGTTTCTGTCCGTCCTTGCCAACTCTTTTCTAGCCTTCCTTTGCATGCACAATCACTACCTCGGCGGATACGACGCAGCGACACGACACCATCACGGACTACGCCCTCCCCTTCACTGTCAAACTCCACGAGGACTCTTTCCGCACCCACCAATGCGATCCGCCTTCCCTGGAAGTTCAAGTCCAAAAGGACCAGCTCCTCAACATGTACAAGGACATGCAGACCATGTGCTGCATAGAAATGGCCGTCGACAGCCTCTACAAAGCAAATCTCATCCGTGGCTTCTGCCATCTCGCCATCAGCCAGGTATGCACCTCCATCCTAACGTGCCACCACCCCTCATTGTCCCCAGGAAGCCTTCTCGGTCGGTCTTGAACATGGTATCACTCCCGAGGACCGCGTCATCACCTCCTACCGGTGTCACCCCTTTGGATTCATATGTGGCGGCACCATCAAAACCGTCCTCGTGGAGCTCCTTGGTCGTCAGGCATGCATGTCCCGAGGAAAGGGAGGATCAATGGTCATTTGCTGGTAACGGTATTGTTAGCGCCCAGATCCCCCTTGGTGCGGGTGGACTGTGGCACGAATGTGGCCATGTTTACTCTCTAGAGTGATGGTGTAAGCAACCAAAGTCTCTGATCATGCTCAAACTGAGCATATATGTCCTCTCAGGCCTTGTGTCTAAGAGGTTCAGTCATTCACTCCAGAACCAAGATGTTGGCTTCCACTTCTGTACCAAAGTGCATAGTGCATAGTGAATATATTCAATCAGATTCAGCTCTACTGTCTCTATCTTTATAATTAAGCAGAAATGCTTGATCATCCCCCATGTCATCCGACATGGAACATGGCGCTCCACTGTTCACTGAGTATCCAACATGCGCCCCTAACACACGATCACTCTGGAAGCAGTTCGCCCAGCTCAGCGTGACTCGGCGGTGAAGCCACATGGATGGCAACAGACTGCACGACCTAGCAGACATGACAAAAAAGGAAACCAGGGACTGGGAGAGCATGGGCGGGATTTAGAGGGCAGGGCAGACCTTGAACTTGAGGTTGACGATGGAGGGTATGACGAGGGCATGAAGGCGACCCAGTTAGCAAGGGTAAGTCGACTACAAGGAGGGGACTCACAGTGACAACGACATGAGCAAGAGGCAAAGACACGAAGAGCGGAAGAGTATCCAGGAAACTGTAGGGTATGACGACAAACAAGTGAGCAAGGACAAGAACACCAAGAACGTAAGGAAGAGAACTCACCACGACAAACAAGGGGCAGAGACATGACAAGCACAGGGTGTAACGAAGAGACTGTGAGCTGTGGGGCATGATGACAAGCAAGCGAACAAATGCAAGAACGTCAAGTAAAGAGGACTCAACAGAGGGCGACTCGACGACGACAAGGAAGCGAGCAAGAAGCAGAGCGTAAGTCTTGAGAGGACTGTGGTTGACGAGGACACATTAAGAGGGCATGGAGCACGAAGCTTAAGTGTCAAGGGGATCGTGGATGACGATGAACAATCATCGAGAGGACATGGAGTAGGACGACAAGAGAGGAACGATGGGGGAAGGAAGTCTTGGCTATTATAATGTCCGATAACGTGTTCCAACACGTGACATGGTGCATGGACCGCTGCTAAGCGAGGGGTTCCTGGGACTGTTACGGATGTTACCCGGACCTTTTCTCGCCGCTTGCAGTAATAACGTTACGTGCTGTAACGCTTACTCATGGTAACAGGGCACACAACGCCCAAGTTGAGATAAGTCAGAATTGAGCAGGCCTTAAGGATAAGGAGAGGCATCGCCTAATAGGTCATGACAAAGTTCCGGATCAGTGTCGGTTCACCTCACACCTCATGCAAAACAGCCTCACGCCATCAGCATCACATTCATTGCTTTAGAACGTAGCCATGTCCAGCGACGAGGGAAACCAGACAGGGCCGACCATGGCGTTACTCCCTCCGATGCCGAATCCCTCTGCAGGAAGTGCCAATCCTTCTGCATCGCTGGCCGCCCTCTGGGGCTACATCCTGCCTGCGCTCAACCATATTTTCTGTTCCACGACCAACTCCGTCGACAAAGCACCTGTCATCGACATTTCATACCACATGGGCATACATACTGCAACCTACAACTACTTTGCTGCACAGTCCAAGGTCGCTGCGAATGTGCGTGCTTCCTCAATGTGCACAGCCAACAGTGTTGGTGGTGTGGATAGTGACACAAACATTGGTACTCAGGCTGCCACCAAGCAGGCAAGCGGTAGAGATCTTTACGAGCACCTTGACAAGTACTATATGGATCTGGCCCGGGAGCTGTTGTTGGGCGCCCCCGAGGATGACACGACACTCGTTCAGTATATCATCCCGTGCTTTAAGCGTTACAGCATTGGCGCGCATTCTGTCAACCGACTCCTCAACTACGTCAATAGGCACTATGTCAAGCGTACTGTTGATGGGGATCATGGTTGGCTCATGCTCAGGAATATTTTTCATGCCAAGAAGTTGAAGGGCTCAAGGAGGGCCAAGGAGCTTAAGAAGTGGGGGTATGAGGAGAATGGGTCGGCCAAGTTGCTAGCCCTGGTGGAACAACGAGCAGAAGCTGCGAGTACGCTGGATCGTGCCGTTCCATTGGAGGCATTGGCACTGAGGAGATTCAGGACTGAGTTTATTGAGCCTTTGATGGCTGTTCCTAGGATGGAGGGGAAGAAATGCGGGCCAGGGGCCACACCCATCGGAGACAAGTCTCATCTTCCCAAGAGTCGACTAGCATGCGCTGTCCAGCAAATCCTGGAAGTACAGGACATAAATCCTGAGGAGCGGCAGAATCTCGCGACAGATCTTGCAGGGACTTTATGTGCCGTCGGTGTCCATAATGGGCATCCTCTGCGAAAGGAGCTGGAGAAATACCTCGCTAACATGATTTCGTCAGCCCTGGCCCCTACTTCACTCATTCTGCCCTTGACAAAGATGTCCACGCCGCCACTTACTGTGAACCCCTTTGCGGCGTCATCAAGTACCAGGTTGTCACTGTCGCACGGCCAGCGGACCCATCACCACCAAAGCCTGTCTTCCCACCTCCCCCCAACCCTTCTGCAGCGTACATAACCCCCCTACCACCCGTCTCTGTTGGTTCGGTCACTGGTCAGGCTGCCACAGGCCCACCTTCCCACATACCCACCGAACTACTTAGATGCAAGCTACTCTGTATCTTCTGTCCATCGTATTGCGTGACCACAGTACTATGTATTATCCAAATCTGTCTGCTGAAATGTCCAACTCCAGGCACCTCAGACTTGTCAACAATGTGTCTGGGAGGACTCGCAAACATCTTACCGATATCAGGTCAACCATATCACGCAGACATTCTGTCCTCAACCTTTTCCAAACAGAATGATATTACAAATTGATCACCACCTGTTAGCCAGTTATTATTTCCCAGAGTACTTTGCCCTATTTGACTAGCATCTATGGTGCAGTTCCATGCAAACACACTCTCCTCAATATATTATGCACACTGAGGTTGGTTTGGAGCATGTAGTGATTATGTCAATAGATCATCCAATGTACGTTCCTTTCACAACTTCTGTCAAACATTACTGTTTTGAGAGCCTCACTTGGGCATGTACGGCTGAGGCCAGAGGGTACATTATGAGTGGGTAGAGGAGGCGGCATGATTTACCCGAGTGTGCAAACGCACCTGCTTGTTGGCCTCCAGCGCCCGTCTTGACGAGGAAAGACAAACAGCGTGCGAGGCAGCGCAGTGCAAGCGTCGAGTGGCGAGCGTCCCTTGGGCAAACAAGACCAGAAATATTGGGGGAAATGTTGGGGGTCCCGAGTTTGAAGTCAGTAAGAAACCAGGCAAGTTCTTCGTAATACAAGTTCACGTGTGCCGAGAGCGGCACGTTCGGCAGTCACACGCAGTCACGGCTTAGTCAGGCTTAGTCAGGCGTGTCCCAGGTGGAATGTTTTATGTTCTCTTTGTTTCGTACTGCAGCGGTGTTCAGTTGCTGTCATGCTCGTCGAGCATGACTAATTATACTACTTATGGTAGAAAGTAACACAGTGGTGGGGCTGGGTGTCTTCAACTTTAGTTCCCCTGTCCTCTTGGTACGAAGACGATCGAAGCAGCGTTGGGATGCATCATATCGATGGGGTTGTATGGGTGGGAGGGAGAGATGCTGCATGATGCGTTGTGATGTCCGCAATGGATCTCGATCGACAGACACATGACATAGATATAAACCACATTTAGATTTCAAGATCCGATTCCCATAAACAGAACGTATTAGTCGATCATAAGCACTGTGTATGTAGACGAACTCAGAAAAAACAAAGTAAACAATGATGCATTCATCTGGACGATCCAACTAACTACATCCTAGGTGTCAACTTGAGGGTGTTCTTCGGCCTCAAGACCATCCGCTTCTTTGACGCCGCTCTGATCCCAATCGCTCTCTCGGTTCGGTGAATGGTTGGAATGGGTCGCTGCTTGAAACGTTGAGGGCGCGTCGCACGAGCGAGGGTGTGACCAGCTGGTTGAGCATACAAACCGATCATCAGGAATAGAGGGAGGCGAGGAGAACAAATACGGCGCACCATGGACCGTGTGAGCGACCTGAAGACCTGGCGGCCCGACCCCAGGCATCTGAGACTGATGCTGAGAAGTAAATGTGTGAAGTAAGTAATGGATAGGAAGACGACAACGCATGACAATGCACCTGGGTATGAAGTCCCTGCTGGTCCATCAGAGTCTCCTGCTTGACGTGTTGTGCAGGAGGGACGATCTCCTTCATCTTGACGTCCCCGTGCGGGGTGGGCTCACACATTCCAGGAAGCGGCGGTGACACGCCATGTTCCGTCTTGACTTGAGGGACGGACGTATTCAGCGTGACTGTGTCCGGTTCTGTCTTGATGGGCTGGAGAGCGGTGTGGACATCGTGCATAGCTTAACAGAGTGGGGGTGATGGAATGTGGGATGTAGAGTGGTGTGAGACCGTGCCAACAACTCTGCGCGCGGAGTTTTGGATGTGGATGGATGATAAGCGAAGCAAGCGATCACAAATGAAACGCACAATCCATTTATTCTTAGTTGTAGATATTTGTAGATAATTGTGAATGTACAACCATCGGAGGTCACATACAGTATGGTATGAGCGAGAGATTGAAAGTATAATCAATTTATTTATTTATTCTGAGTTCTAGATACATGTAGAAAGATGTGAATGTAGCCACCACCAGACATTGTACCCAGTATGGTACGGTTGACATCCAAGATCACATTTGCCGATATTCTGTGCAGATAGGGATATCTGTGAAATCAGGTCAAAGAATGGAAAGATAAGCAAGCAAGCGGGTCCATTTCCTAGTAAAGTGTGCACAAACAGTGAACATATGTTTCATTTCCTGTTCCTTCATCAACGGTGAGTCCACTGTTCGTCTACATCTACTGTTCGCCCCAGGGGGCTCTGCTCTCTCAGCTACTGTACATGAGTGGTGAAATGCCCAGCCGTGAAAATGGCGGGAGATTATAATAATGATATCGGTGGAATGATATCGGTTGAATGACAAACATCCCTCTTATTGCGATCAAAATTAAACATTTCCCTCAATCTTTCTCTTCTCACGCCTACTTATTTATTTATTTATTCACTGTCCTTTTGTTGTTGTTCTTCCACCATCATCCTATTCTGTATATTTCATACAATATGACAGTTCAATCTCTGTCTTGACACTACACTTGATTTGATTAGCAACTATGTTCCTTCAACATTCAACAGCTTTCACTGTGCAGCCAAATATTCCACCATCAAACCACAAGTTCATATGTATGTTTTACAGTATTATGGAGATTCCAGAACAGGGAGTCACTTCATCCTCCATTCCAGGATACATTCACGTTTCTGCATTTTCCTCTCCTTCCTTTCAAGTTCCTGAACTGTCTTGGAAGATAGTCTGACCATCTTTCTCCCCGATCTGTGTGCTGGTTGGCTACCTGCGACGGCCTTTCGAGGGCTTTCATACCAGTTGTTTTGCATATCTGCCTCATCCTCCCTTTCCACTTGCCCCTTACGCTGCCGCTTCCCACCACGTTCGACAGCTTTCGTCGGTGTTCCTTCCTCTCCCCAGGAACGCTTTTGTGTAAGCTTTATTCTCCCCTTGGCAGTCTTTTCCGCGTCCTCGTACGCTGATTCGTCCAAATTGTCTCTGGATGGTGGATTAAATTCCTTGTCCATATAGCAATTGGGTGGGACAGGGGCGCTCCAGGCTTCGCATATTTCTGCAACTTGTAGCCAAATTGCTTGATTCATCATGTCACGCAAATGTGGGGAAGACAGATCTCTCAGCTTCCGACCTGCTTCAAGGATGACAAATTGGGGCAAAAGATGGCTCCTCATGACCGGGAAATCGTCGAATGGGTGCGAATAAAGATGGAAATTCTCCTTTGGCTGTGTGATGTCCGCTGTTACCGTATTCTGGCGGTTGATGACACATTGGTGCAAATGTGTTCCTGGAAATGCTACAAACCGATATTCAAAGATCGTTTCCTTCATGACACTATTCAGTACTTCATCAACAGGTTCAAAAGTGCAATACTCACAGAGAATTTCGGAAAGCTTCCTCGAGACGAACGGTATATATTGCCATCTGTCGTCAACGTTTCCCAGAATTTCATGATCACATCATCCATCGGCAGCAGCGTCCATACTGGGATGTGGTTGTCGAACATCATGTGCAGACTTGCATTAACTGGGAGAATATGAGATGTTATCATCCTTTGAACCGATCAACATACGTGGAAAGATGTTGTAACGAGTGTCCAGATTCAGCGTCTGGTACTTCATGTCCCACCAATATTCTAGACTGGTCATCTGATAACCTAGACTCAGACTCCTGTTCGCCCCATCACTAAAAATTCAATCTCACTGTATGGAATTTCTTGGTTTCACTCCGAGGATAACAGTGTGCGAATTGAACGCCACGTTTCCCATCGTGATTCTTGACCAAACAACGTCCTTTGTTTGGATCTGCCTTGAGCACACGAGCCCTTGCCTCCATCGTGATGCGCTCATATTGAAGACGTCTCGATGGTGTTTCACCTGCTCGCATATCCGACTCTGTGTTGGGGTGAAACTCCGAACCATCGTCACCGTCATTATCGATGTCCCATTGCATCTCCAAGGTCGATTCGTGTTGAATATTGGTCATGTTGAATTCTAAGCTAAAAAGATGACGTCAAGGGTCGGGTGTCAGTGGTCAAGCGTCATGTGCTTTCCGTAATATATACTCTTCATTCATTGATTATGTAATCATGACATTACCAAAAAAGGCTTAGTCCACATGACACGCAGCTTCTCCTTCTGCACACCTTGCGACTCGCTAATGTAATCGTCCATATCTATATCCCACTCACTATCTTGCAGAACGAACTCCGCACCTGATCATGATACAGTACATTGCACATCTCTTCGAAATCCTCTGCAGGATACCCGGTGCTTGGTGGCCCACCCACCCTCGCAGCCTCGTCGTCCCAGCTGCCAACAGCACCTCGGACAGGAAAGCCTCAAGTGCTTTCGCACACCCTCTATCGTATCATAGTATGCATCCCGATTCATTCATTCTCCCTTGTACCATACCGTAGAAAACGATATTCATGGGATTCCGCTAAGGCTCGGTTAGGCTCGGTTAGGCTCGGTGAGGCTTGGGGCCTTCGAATGTGTCGATTCACCACCAAGAAGGTCATCGAGAGCTTACCATCACACAATATACGCCCAGGTGTAATTCATTCATGTCCCCTATGAACGCAAAGTTGTATAGTGTTGTTTCCCATGCACCACATGGGGGACTAATCAAGGAAGGGTGTGGTGTCGAAAATTACGACTTCGTACATAAGAACGACAAGGAATGCGAAAGGTGGAAGGAGTAGGATACAAGAACACACAGCATGGCGTCCGATTGAGCGGTACCGTCCCAGTTAATCTTCACTGGTTCTTCACAGAGCTATAAAAACCTTCCTCTCGATGGCACCGTGGTATGCTGAAAAGAAATTAACGAACTCAAACGGTATTTGTAGAAAATATCTGCTGTCCGTTGGTACGACAGTCCCTCCTTGCGTGTCGTGTACATAGCATGTTATGTACATTATCTCACAAATCAATCGGTCACCTAGTCTTTGCTGACCTATAGTAAACTAGCCAACATGCCTTTGATGTCACATAATGGTCCTGGAGCCCACCACTCTCCTTCCCCAAGTTCCTGAACTGCATCTGTAATTCCGAGTCCCTTTTTCAATCTTTGGGTTATCCTTCCTGCCTTCTTCTCCTCTGCCAACACTTCCTTCATCATAATATCGTTGTCTTTCATCGATGGTGCCGCACCGTCCTCCTCCTTACTGACATAGTTCCTTCCACCCTCACTCAATGCGATGAGCGCCAGTAATGACCTTCTGTAAAACCTCCCTGTGTATATGACTATGGTTAGTAATATGCTGGACACCGATGCATCGACTTACTTGAGTCGTCCTGCGCAAGTGCGGGGAGACCTATCACCATCCATGTAATGTAGCGTCGTATAGATGGATGCATCGCATTGGTCGACACATGGCAACGCTCATACTCGAAATCTTCCCCTGGAGGTATAGAGCTGTCATACCGGACTGACACCTCTGTCAGGTGCAATGTGGAGTACGTTAGAAAGTGACCCCCAGACGTCAGCCCATTCTGTGGTGTATACACCATGTGGTTGCTTCCTGGAGGCTGGATCCTGTGTGGGCCTCATGTGAGTAGTTCGTGGTCCTACATGAAATAAAGGACGTACAAAGTGTCGCCTCTAGAGAGCACGAGCGTTCCCATACAAACCTTGGGAGTGTCCAGTGCAGACTTACCAAGGAAAAGTGAGTCCCAGTTAGAGTATAGGCTGGTGGTGCCTTTGGATACCGTTGTGGGTGTATCCACGTATGCCCAGATCTTTGCTCCAGATCGCACCGTGACATATGTGCACAGGCCGGACGCGTCATGGTGTGGATAGGTAAGGAACCCACCGTGCGTCATGAGGTCCCAGCCACGAACTTTCTCCGAATCGCCTGAAATGAACTGTACACCGTAGTATTCCTTGTCCTTGTTCTTCCCGGTCTTCGAAAGATGACACATGTTCATAGTGGCGGCCTTGGCATTGACGTTGTCTGAGATTGGCCTGAATGTGAGGTCAGGCACTATATCTGCACATCTATCAATCTACATGTTTCACCTGAGGAATATGGGCACATCCGGTTGGTAGTTTGGTAGGTCAAGGAGGTTGAGGCATTCGTTTTCATCGTCCGCGAATTTGATGAATTGTTCCAATGTCATCGAGCGGTGCACTATTGGGTCGTCGTCGTTCTGCTCGCTCTCACGCAAGATGGCATCTGTGAGGTGATCAGCCATGTTGATTGTACTACCATAACTGCCAATGCCAATTGCATACCTTGAACAACTACCTGTTGAGATAACGTTGGTCTGAACAGCTGGACGTCCCTCAGTGTAAACTCCAGAACCGGCGTTGGCTCCCATCCTCGTACCAACACTGCACAACCTGTCGAGAGGGCATCCTCGATGGACTTCGTCAATGTATGCAATCCTTGGACGTCTTTGCCATCGTATCGAAGTTCGACAACCATAGGCCGGTTTTCACCGTACTTGCAGTCTTGGGCGCGAGGTGCCTTTGCCATGTGCTCGACGGTGCGGCGGTCCTTGGGGGATGGACTATCTATAGCTTCTGGACGTCGTACCCTAATAACAATGGAACGTACCATGTCACTAAACCATGGGACACGCGTGGTGACCCCGATGTTCGGCCACTCCAATGCTGGGGTATTGCGTGGACAGGTAATTCCTGTCAGCAACGATTCTATCTTTATTGGCTCTATATCTCTCGTGAGCCCATTTTATATCGAGATGAAATGTGCAACCTCACCTTCTCGACGCTTTCTCTTCCGTGAACTCGTCTCACTGTGTCCACTCACATTCAACTTCTCAACTGCTTTCCGTTTTCGCTCGTCCTTTTCTTTCACTTTGGATTCCTGCATTCTGGCCTTCTCCATTTTCATGGCTTTTGTAGCGGCCTCCGCCATTGCCCTTTGTGTTGGCCGCCGAACCCGGACACTGGGAAGCGTCTCCTGTAGACAAGACACGGTTCGCAAACTATGGTCAGCATGTGCATGCATCGTGTCACTCACAGTCGATTGCCCCTTTGACGGCAGGACATCCTCTGTCGTAGGCATGCCTGATATGTCCTGTGGCTGGCATCAACATTGGGTTGCAAATCGCTATACAAAATGGTAATGTCCACCTTTTCTCGAGCTGCGTTTAACCCTAAGAATTCTTTCAGCTTCCTCGTAAGAGCGTGTGACATGTGTTCTGAGTCTTCCAGACCGAGTTCCTTTCTTGCTGTCATAACTTGCGATTCGTGTACAGTGATATCGTCCAGCAATTGGATGCCTTGCATCGCGCACGGAGAGACATACAGTATCTCTTCATCAACTTGGAGTAGCATTGCCTCTTCTGGTTGCCACTTCGCCCAGTTGCCTGACTGTAGTATCCAGACTTCCTCACCACCCAAGTAAATATCGCCACTGCGACAATCATCTGCAATGACAGGCGGATTGGCATGTGCGCCAACGGTTACCGTCAATGTTATGGGAAATTGGGCCGAGGGAATTTGAGGTTGAAACTCCAGCTGTAATGGAGACATCCGAATGTCAAGTAGGTGGTGGTTTTGGTGCAACCTTTTGACGCGTATGTGGCACGTGCCTTTGCCACCCTTGTCACGTGAGTCACGATGGTCTGATAATAATCCTTGGCTGTGCTCCTGGTCCCACTAATGACTTACAATACCTTCAATATCCAGCGGTATACTGATCGCTGAAACCGATCGAAATACGGTTCGGTTGGCGTTCTCCATGTCATCATGGTGTACCAATTCCCAGTATGTTAATTCTCCCCACCTACCATGTGTCTATAGACACCCTTTTCAAACAAACATTCCGCATGTTGTATCCTGCAAGGTGTGTGAGAAACCCCCATCTACTTTTGGATATCTTGATATTGACACATTGTCGATTCACGCACCATAAACCGATACATCCGTCTCCACATACACTCTACTGATCCACATTCTGCATTTCGTGACTCAGATGGCATGCGCAGAATATCCCGCAATGTCCTGTAGAGTACATATAGGCTTACTATGTCTTGGAGAGGTCGATGCGGTGTTTACCTACGTCTCCTCATGCCCGTTGACATATTGGTATGATCTCCAGACGATCTTCAGGGCCTGCACCCTGCCGAGATGCCCGCAACTTCAATGTCAGAAGGCTCGCCGCGGTAAGGCTCCATAAGGTTCGATAGCTGGTCAGTGGCTGTTGTTACGTAAGCATGGACAGTCAAACGGCCTGACTTTCAACTCGTCTCAATCTCAGCGGTGTGAATACTCGCCAGTAGTCATAGGCGATGTCAGAATTCAATCTCCGAGTGACGTTGTGTCGTACTTGGAAGACTGAGCGAGTGAGTGGACTTGCCCCGTCGTCCAGCACGATGCCCGACTCCCTTGTCAGCGCCCACCCGTTAGTTAGTTTCAAACTTGGTACTTTAGCAACTCAATCAAGTTCTACTGATGGCATATGTATCCCTTTGACTCGAGAAAAGTGTTGGTTGATGTGTTTCGAACTCAAAACCTGTGCCGAAAAGTTTGGCATTCCTTACCACTGGGCTATCAATCCCCAAAAATATCAAGCTACTGAGTAGTATATGAGCAGTTATTTCAAAGTGGTGGTTGCTGGCTACATTATCTAATCGGTCAATGTTTATGTAAACAGGTGGCGCGTTGCGGTGGCCGTCGGGCATCGTGCTGGACGACGGGGCAGGTCTACTCACTCAGTCTTCCATGTACGACACAACGTCCACTTGGAGGGAGATTGAATTCTGACATCGCCTATGACTACTGGCGAGTATTCACACCGCTGAGATTGAGATGAGTTGAGACAAGTCAGAATTGAGCAGGCCTAAGGTGATACACAAGTCACGACTTTGCACTAAATTGGACAGATTTGGATTTGACCCTTCCCTGTTACAGATAGTATTATTCTTCCACTCCACTACTCCCAGATTCCCCCCATTTTTCCCTAGTCTCTAAACCCTAGCCTGCACCAGACCTGAAGGATCAGTGGTGCAGAATGCACGGTACATAGAGATACACGTATGCACACATTTACAGCACAGTATAGTTGTGGGGTGTTAGCTGACTGAATGTATGTCTAGGAGGTGTATATACACATTGCAAAGTCAATACATTGATTACGAGTCCATTGATGAACGAGCAACATCAGCTATGCATCAGAAGAGGTCAGCCAGGGGAGAAAGGTCTGCCCTTACAACAAATCCTTTCCCTTTCCCTTTCCCTTTCCCTTTCCCTTTCCCTTTCCCTTTCCCTTTCCCTTTCCCTTTCCCTTTCCCTTTCCCTTTCCCTTCTCTTTCTCTTTCTCTTTCTCTTTCTCTTTCTCTTTCTCTTTCTCCTTCTCCTTCCCCATCAGCTCTTTCTTTTCGTTCTGCATGTCCCTTGCTTTTCCCATCCCATTCCTACTTCCATTTCCCTTCTTCTTCTTCTTCTTCTTCTCCTCCACACCATCGACATCCATCTTCTTCTTGCTCTTCTGTGTCTTTTTCGGCGTCTGTTCCTTCCTCCCTTTGCTAGGTCCCACTCCATCCGTCCCTCCTCCACATTCGCTGTTGTGCATGTCCTCACTGACTTCGTCTCCCGTGCTTCCATCGCTAACTGCATCATTTCCGAGCGCTTCTTTGAACGTGTAGCCGACTGCCCAGTGTTAGCAGAATTGTAGAAAACTATAACAGGGTACATACAATCGTAGTCACAATAGACGGCTGGACAGTAGACCTCCGTCATCTTGGTCAACAGCTGTTCAACCGTCCTCTTGTTCCAGGACTTTTCTGGCAACCTGTAACGTGTTCTCACCCCAGAAAGAATAGGGCCAAGGCGGATTTCATATGCTTTCCAATCTTCGCAAAGTCCGCAATCAACAAGATGGAGATAGTACTGAAAGCCTCACCACAGTCCGCAACATCACTTCGATCAATGTTTCGATCGTTTGAACGCCGGTAGTCCCGCACATGTGTTGGTTCGTGACGACCGACCCAATATTCGATCTTGATGTAACTATCGAATGTTTTGCTTCGACAGGCAGGCATATCCTGTATGCGTCGAGGCATATCTGATATGAGGCAGTTGAATACCTCGTCCATGTACCACAGAACCATTTGGAGGTTCTTCTTCAACGCGTGGGAGATATCGAGCTCGTTCTGTAGCCCTAAAACCCTGCGGATGGATTCTTCTCTCCACATGAATTGTAACACATTCTGCAGGTAATGGGGAGGGAATTCTTGCTCAAGAATATCACCGTTCACAATGACGGAGAAGTGTTGGCCACTGTGGGCTTTGATGACGTCGCGCTGTATTTGCAGAAGCTGTCGAGTCTTGTCGGCGCTGGGAACGCTGTTTGGGAAGTGGACGGTTGCCATTGCATGAAAGGAAGGTGATTTGAAGGGTGTGGGTTTGGGGAAGAACGATACTTATACAAAAGGGAGAATTGACACACAATGAATCAACGTGTGGATGCAGGGTGTATTGTGTGGTAATATAATATAATGATTCACCCCCATTTTCACTCTTCATTGTCCAAACAAACATGTTACGTTACCAATAATTACATTGAAATGGAACACGAAATGGAACACCGTCATCGCTCTAGGCCTGCTCAATTCTGACTTGTCTCAACTCATCTCAATCTCAGCGGTGTGAATACTCGCCAGTAGTCATAGGCAATGTCAGAATTCAATCTCCGAGTGAACGTTGTGTCGTACATGGAAGACTGAGTGAGCGGACTTGCCCCATCGTCCAGCATGATGCCCGACGCCCACCGTGATGCACGAGTTGTTCACATAAGCATTGACCGATCAGATAACATAGCAGTAACCGACCACTTTGAAATAACTACTTATATACTACTCAGCAGCTTGATACTTTTGGTGATTGATAGCCCAGTGGTAAGGAATGCCAAACTTTTTGGCAAAGGTTTTGAATTCGAAACGCATCAACCAACACTTTTCTCGAGTCAAAGGGATACATATGCCATCGGTAGAGCTTAATTGTGGTTGTGGTTTTTGCTAAAGTACCAAGTTTGAAACTAACTAACGGGTGGGCGCTGACAAGGGAGTCGGGCATCGTGCTGGACGGGGCAAGTCCACTCAGTCTTCTATGACACGACGTCCCTGATTCTGACATCCGTGGCAGTGTCCATTTGGCCCTGTGACACTGTGGCAGTGATATGACAACAATATAAATATAAAAAAACGTACAACCAACGTACAAGTACAACAGTTCCCGCAACACCACCAACAACGACATCATTCCTTGCAATCCGCGCGCAATCCAGCATCGTTCGGCATGTCCGACTACTACTGGCAACACAATGAACCAACAGAACTTCACATGGACTACATCACACAGGTCCACTACACCGTTCACCAAGTCACCTCAGATGTGTTCGAGATCCAGCAGACAAATTTCCACGATGGTGTGAGGGACCATCGGGTGTATCTTCCTACATACTATGAAGAATTCGTCAAGTCAACACTCTTCCGATTCCATGCTTTAATGTTGCTCTATCAAGAATTGAATCCTCAGGAAGACAAGGCCAATAGGATCGGGGCCTTCCATCCTTACCTCGGTCAAATTCTGGTACACCTTGACAATGTAATCGAAGCTCTTATTCGTCCTGCAGTTGGTCTGTCCATCATCCAGGCCCGTGAATACCGCAGCCAAAGCTTCCATGAGTATCTCATCACTGAGTATCTCATTGGAAGGCACAATCCGGAGATCGTTCAAGAGTTCCGCGAGGCTTATGACATGAACATTGAACGCATGACAGTCGATAATTTGAGTAAGCATGCATTTCCCTTTGTCATATCCAATGTTCCGTCAACTTAGAAAGATACTTTAGACTGGAATAGATATAAGGATCGTGTGCCTCTATTGTTAGACGGTTCTGCAATTCTGCACCATACTCCTAAGATCACCCAAGAACCTCCAGAGCGGTTGTTGAAGGTGGTGAAGGAATATTACTCTCGTCCGCTTGACCACGTTTGGGGTATGTATTGATGATCATTCTTGTTAATGGAATCTCAAACCTATGGCATTTATGTAGTGTCTAGCTGCTTGGGACTCCCTGATGCTGCAAAACCGTCCCAGGAATCTCCCAGGCAGAATGTTTACATAGATCACGACGGTACGTACAAAGCTCGATATGCGTTTCCTGGACCCGCTCACAAGTAGGGCGATCGCAGCAACTCTACATCGCAGTTGCGTGGCTAAGGAATCAGAGGCGGCAACAACTCCAGATGGTACGTGTTTTCGTAGTGTTCAGCTCGCATGTAATCACAATGGACGTGTTCAAAGATACTGCGGCCTCTTGTCACAACTCACCACTGCCAGCCAAACAGTTAATGCTGCATGCCAAACGACCTCGGGAAGAGGAAGAGGAAGAGGGGGAGGGGGATATCCCAAGAAAGCGCTTTGCAACAGCCGCAGCTCCAAGCAGCACAGATTCATCGCATTTGTCCCAACCTGAGGCGGATGCCCCATCGAGTAAGTAATATAGCGGAAATGAGGCATGTGCACAATACCATCCTATACATCAGATGTCGCGCTGGCCTTGACAATGTGGGCTGTGAGTGGCGGAAGGAATATGTCGTGGGTGTTGATGAAAATACCAAATGTAAGACAATATAAAAAATTGAATGTGGCCTCATCTGAACAATGTGTATCGTGCATAATGTTCAAGATGCAGAATGCGCACTACAGTGGGGTCCAAGTAAAGTATAAGACATGTACTGTACTGCTTGTTAAAATCTGCTAG
>JBBPQO010000052.1:0-21100 GCA_038092535.1 Xerocomus subilludens | reverse complement strand
CCGCCATGTCTCACCTCCGACATGTAGGGGCACCGGACATGATCTGGAATTACCAACACTGTCGCTCTTGCGACAGGTGGGTCCTCTGGACCTCCGCTGGAATTGCCAATACTGTTATAAAACCATACATTTTCATCCCTATAACCACTACACTTATCCTCGAAGACAAGTGCGTACATGTACTACTATACGTTCGAGCGTCTAGGACAATTTCTTTTCTCTTCTTTACTATGCTGATCCTTTCTTATTTCGCTTACACGTGACTCAGCGCACGTGCGCATACTTGTACGCGTCCCGTTGCTTCCCGACGAACGTGTTGCTGCGCCGACTGCGGCCACGTTGTCTTTCTCCTTTCTTGTACAAGTTTAGGGCCGCCTTTGACTGCGCAGCTGCGCAGGTCCGTGCGCGCCTTCTATGTATATAAGCGGTAGTTAGATAGGCTGTCTCTTCAGCCTAATTCATTTGTTCAATGGCATTTGGTGTTCGCGCTTGAGCCTACGAATTAAGGATCTGGCGATCGTGCTTCTCTACACCATTTGCATATTTGGCTTTTGCCTAAGCGCCGCTTACTCTTTGACGCACTCGGTCTTCAACTTGAGCGTCATCACCATTCTCTTCATCACTCACCTCCTGCTCATCGTTCGTCTTTGGGAGCGTATTGCCCTCGAGGATTAGCGTTGTAGTTTGGCTCTCGCAACAAATACTGTCATTTAGTCTTGTATATAAACTCTGTACACCACTCCTGTACCCTCAGTTCGAATATCAATTTTAGTTCTGATTTTCCCCCCTTCGCCCGTTTGGTCCTCCTCGTGCCATCCTCTCCCTTAGTTCTTTAACCTTGACTCGCCTTGCTCGAATCCTTGACCCTCCAACCTCTGACCTCTGACCCTCTGACCTCTGACCTCTGTCACTCCGCCTTACGCCCGTCCCTCTGAAATACCAGGGACTTGCCTTCGACAAGGGCGCACCACATAAGGTGAAGCCAACGTCCCTTCTGTTCGGACACTGACTCTGGAGTTCCGGAGTTTCATCAAGGAGATTAGGATCGACTTTTAATAGCTAGTCTTTCAGTTAAGATATCCAAATGTTCTTTTGACACCCCCACCATGGAGTATCTGGGAATGGTCATCTGTAATAGGCTTATTCATATGGATCCTACTAAGCTTTTCACCATTGCGGACTGGACACCCCTGTCCTTGGTCAAGGGAGTTTGCTCCTTCTTTGGTTTCGCAAACTTCTATCAAAAATCCATCCCCAACTATTCCAACATTGTCATCCCCCTCACCTTCCTCATGAAAAAGGACCAACTTTGGGTCTGGACCCCTCCAACAACACGCCTGTGATACCCTCTGTTATATCTTCTCCTCTGCTCCTGTTTTATCTATTCCCGACACCTCTCACCCCTTTTTCATCATGACTGATGCCTCCCTAGTCGCTGCAGGTGCCATTCTTATGCAGAAAGATCCCAATGGCAACCTACACCCCTGCTCATATTTCTCTAAAACTTTTTTTTTTTGCTGAATGAAACTATGACATTTATGATAGGGAACTTCTTGCTGTCATCCTCGCACTTACTGAATGGAAACACTACCTCCTAGGCACCCCCTCTCCCCTCTCTGTTATCACCAATCACAAAAACCTCTTGTATATCAAAGATCTCCAAAAGCTATCTCATTGTCAAGCCCAATGGGCTCTTTTTTTACAGGACTTCAACATCAAGTGGATTGTCATTCCTGGATCGCAAATGGGTCCAGCAGATGCTCTTTCTTGAAAAGACCTATCTGATACCTCTCTAAACAACCAAGATTCCTCCATTGTCCCTAATCCTGTCGTTATTAACGCCCTTGACCTTGCCCTAGTTAAATCCATCTTTCTATCCACCTCTTCTGATCCCTTCATCCTTTGGGTTCTTTCCACACCTAAAGAAGGTTCTCCTCTCTTCTCTCATGCCACCCTATCTGATTGGACCTTTGACAATGGGCATCTTTGTTTTAAAGGTCAAATGTTTGTCCCTCCTCCCTCTCGGTCCACCTTACTCCATGCTATCCATTCTTCCCCTCTTTCAGGCCATATGGGCATCTTCCATACAAAGTCTATCCTCAAACATGATTACTGGTGGCCAGGCCTTGCCTCTTTTGTCAAAGACTTCATTGATGGTTGTGCTATTTGTCAACAGAGCAAGATAAACACCCATCCCACCGTTCCCCCCTTAGCTCCTATCGCCTCTTCACACTCCCTGCCATTTAAACAACTGTCCATCGATCTTATCACTGACCTCCCTCTGTCCGCAGGCCATGATTCTATCATGGTCATAGTAGACCATGGCCTTATGAAGGGAGTGATCCTTACTCCTTGTTCCAAAACCATTGACGCTGCCAGCATCGCTCAAGTATTCTTCAACAATGTCTTCAAATGTTTCAGCCTCCATAACATTCTCATCTCCAATCATGGCCCCCAATTTGCCTCTGCTTTTGCTAGAGAACTCGCCCATCTCTTGAAGTATGACATATGGCTATCCACTGCCTATCACCCTCAAACCAATGGACAGACCGAACAGATGAATCAGGAACTTGAGACGTATCTTCGCATCTTTTGCAGCAATAATCCCTCATTATAGGCACAATCTTTGTCAGCTGCCAAATTCCACCATAATTCTGCCCCTCACAGCTCCACCAAGAAATCCCTGTTTTCTTTACTTTACGGTTACAAACTCCATTCTTATCCACCCCTTGGTAAAACCTTCCTTTCCGCTCTCGAAAACAGGTTATCTTCCTTTGATGAATCTTGAAAGGAAGCCCTTGCCACCCACGAATCTGCCAGGAAGATTATGTCTTCCAGATCTACTCAACGATTTTCACCCTGGAAGGTCAGAGATAAGGTCTGGCTTGAGGCAACTCATCTCTGCCTCCATTACTCTTCTCAGAAGCTTGCATCCAAGAGATTGGGCCCCTTTGAAATTTCCCACATCTTATCCCCTCTCACTTACCAACTCCAACTCCCAGGTACCTTGAAGATACATGACATTTTCCATGCCTCCCTCTTATTGTCTTATCACTCCACTGAAACCTATGGACCCTTCTTTCTTGAACCTCCACTGGACATCATCGATAATGAAGAAGAATACGAAGTAGAAGCTATCCTCTTCCACAAAGGTCCCAAGGCCAAGTGACTGTACCTGACGTCCTGGAAAGGGTACTCCTCAGCAGAGAACACATGGGAACCTGAGTCTAACCTCTGACATTCCACCTCAATTCTCTCTTCTTATAAATGTTGCCATCACCTCTGATAAGGTAGCCCCTTCTTTGCTTGACAGTCTCTTCATGAGTATCTTGCAAATGAAAACTACCTCTTCGACATGTCCTTCCTATTCTCTGCTGTTGTCCCCTCCTCACAATCCACTCCAAATTCACCCCTACATTCCCGAAATGTCTATCCTATGTTTTTACCCACCCATGTCGCCCACCTTCTCTATGCTGCCATCATCAATACTCCCCATATTCTCTTTGCCTTTGAGGACGACCCACTCTATCATGACGACATTATCACCCATGAGCTCATTCATCTGTTCCATGATGTTTCCTCTGCTCAATGTCTCCAGTCTTCTGAGACCAATGAGATTCCTTTACAGTTCACTTTAGAAGCTCTTCCCACTCGCATTTTAACCATCTTGCACCTTCATGGTTTTTCCCATTTCATCGAATCTCTCGCTCCCACTATCATTCACCCAACCTTTTGCCAAATTTTCTTATTCTTACTGCAGAACCAATGTGACTCATATTTAGAACGCATTGACCAGTTTCTTCTTCATGCTCCTCGTTCTACTCTTCCTCTTTCTGTTCCTCCTACATCCCTCAAATCCCATCTTTTGTCCCCTCCTCTGTCTGAAACCTCTACTGCGGTCAAACATACCTCCAAATCTAATGATGACTACAAACCTCCCACCATCCCGGTCCCTACTAAATGTCCTCATATCATCACTCTCCCCAATGGCAGCCATGCTCTTTCCTCTCCTGCTTGCATCCTCCCTCAAGCAGAACTCTATCACACCTCCCAGGCATCTGCAATCACTCCTTGCTTTCAGTGTCATTGTAATGGCCACTATCGTGAAGATTGTGCCGAATACTCTTGCCCCCACTGTCATGTTGCCGCCCCTGGCCATGCATCTCGCCAATGTCTTGTTCACCAATGTGACTTCTATCACATTTGTGGCCACACCAGTCGAGCCTGCCTCCACCAAAACTGTGGCATTTGTGCTCAAGCTGGGCACATTGTTGACAACTGTCCATTTGAACACCTTTCCCCCTCTCAGGCAACCACAATCTTCAGTGGACCCTCCTCTTTGGGAGTCTAGTTCTTGGGTGGATAGAGGGCTAATAGTCAAATTAGGGATTTGATTGTACTGCAGGGGTGATGTTACAATTTTATCTCTGTTTCATCACATTCTTCTTTTCCTTTATCATCTTCCAAGTCACTCATGGAGAGGGACGACCTATTCCATCGAAGGGTTTATTCTTGTTGCCAGCAGTAACTCTATTTCTCTTCTTTGTCTCTGATTGGACTTATCTCTCCTCACTGTCTCTGTTATGTCAGCTAGTGTTCCTCAATGTTCCATCGAGTTCTTCGTACTTCCATACTGTTCCATTCTTCTTGGTCTGTGCACAATTATTTCTCATATAAATATCATCATGTATTCTTTGTACTTCTCTATTCTTGATCTATGCAATACAAGCATTATATCTAGTCTCAACCCCTTGAATCCTCTGTGTCAACCTCTGTTGAGTCTCATACTCAAACCTCTGTCATCCTTATCATCTCTTGAAAGTCAACTCCTCTGACGTTGGTCTCTTCATGAGTATCGCCAGGGGTTGTTGTCAAGTAAGCAGACCTTAGCAAATACTTCATGTAACACTCACAGATATCCAGCTGGTCTGCTGTCTTGTAGATTTCCAACCCACTTGAATCAGTGACTAGCTGTTGCAACAACAGCTGTATGTCATTATTCAAGTCTCCCTGCCTAGGTAACTGATACCACATATCATGCCAGTAATCTAGCACACTGATGTGATCAGATTCCTTGCCACAAATCATTGGATTCTAGCCCATCCCAGGAGTTTTTATTTCTGCCATTGAATGAGCTCACTATAATTTGAACAAGTAGGATAGCCACAATGATGTTTGCAAGATGGCTTATTGCTGTCCAGATGGTTTGCCCAGTATTGCCACTCTTGGAGCCTGGTTCCAACAAGTAGGTCTTTTTCCACATGGAAATATTAACATCACTTTCATTACTTGAGGAGGCAGTGATGATGAGAGACAAATTTCCATCATCATGAACCTAATGGGGAAAATGTGAGCAATTTCTCCCTTATCTGCCTGTGCTTTCAGACTCACTATTATCATTTGAACTTGCCCTGTAGAGGAATGTCTCAGGGTCTGAACAAGGCTTCCAGTAATCTTGTCAAAGATATGCACCACCCCACTTTTCCCACCTCCGACGGTCATGTTCATCTTCTCAGTAAATGCAACTTGCTTCAGGTATATTTTTAGTGGTTTGGTTTCATAGAATCTAACACAAGCACCATCCTCTAGACAGTGTAGGCTGAATCTGCTTGCAGTGTTATTGATGACAAAATAACCTCCTGTTTGATCAAGAGTGGCTCCCCTGCTATAATCCACCATCAAATATATGTTAGAGAAATGGAGTTATTCCTCACATCATCAGACAGGTAGACTTTGTGCCTAGAAGCAAACCATCCTGGCTTCACAAGGTATGTCTGAGTAATTATCAATCCTTCTAATGCTCATCAACACACATTTCCCTGTTATATATTCCAAAGACAATAATATTGGCTCCTTGGCAATACACAGCACACAGGACAGTGGTAGCAAGCTCTACACTGAAAACATTTTTGAGGTTGAGTTTGGAGTCCAGGGACCAGAGTTGAGCACACCTGTCATGCATCCCTGTGATAATGCATGTAGCACCATCAATGTTGTAATAACTTATACTCATGATCTCCTGTCCAGTGCCTATCCATCATGAGAATACCTCATTGAATTTGATTGTGGCATCCACATGCTGCCACCACAAAATAAAGTATTTGAGTCCTGTTCTAGAGCAAAGGACTTCTTGAAGGTCTCTCTTTTGAGACAACTATGTCATGCAAGTAATTGGGTCACTAGGTCTTCACATCTGAGTTGGCTTTGCAAGTTGGGACATTTGCTGTAAGCTCCAGATCTGCAATTCATCAAATCCTACTAATCCTTAACTTTTGGTCAAAAGAGTAAAATCACATACTGACTTCCACTTGCTAGTAAGCTACTAGAGTTAGATATTGCCAAACACTGGATTGTATTTTGATGTTCAGTGAGGCAAGTGACTAGCATGTATTTCTCAGACAGAGTCATGGACTGCCGGACCATCTCAATTTGAGAGGATAAGAGAGGTAGCTGAGGAGGCTCAGTAGTGTAGTAGAATGCTGGTACTGAATGTGGTTTTTTGGGAGGCATTGATCATAATTTTCTCCAATTTAGTGATGGGCTTTATCAGTCACTAGACTTATTGTCATCATTGAAACTACTGGAAATTAATATCAAGGTAAGGGCATATCATTGTCTCTATTGTGCATCACTTAGATATCATTACAGGGGCCAAGATCGTCAGGTCAGTTTAGTGTTGTACAATAAGTATCGTCCAACATGCTAATTCCAATGTGCTTTCTCTGTAGTTTGGTTTGACTTAAATACCCAGCATAGCTGGCTATCATGCCATTCACCATAGACAATGAAATCAGCAGAAGTCTCAATGTGAGACTCCAAGTTTTATTACCTTGCAGTTTCTGACATTCCTTACAGGCATAGCAACAACTGCTCTCATCCTTCCTAAAGCATGTGAGGGAAAGTGATAGTCAGAGTACAAGACCATGAAGCAGCAGTGCTCCAAGCCTCCAGCAACTCAGGTAGATGGCTGTGGTCTGGTATATTCTAAGTCACTTGGGCCATTTTTCTATCTAACTATTGTTATGTTAGGAGTGTGAATTGGATTCTTTTCTTGTTGTTGAAGGCTCTAGCCACAGGCAGGAACATAAATGTTGGATGGATGATAAATTCCATGCTGTACATCAGAACCTCCTGTGGTTGGCAAGCATCAGAGAGAGGATGATCAGTATGTCCTACAGCCAATCAAAGTATGGCACTGTTCCTTGATGATTCATATGACACCACCACCCATGACTCAGTATTCTTTGTCTACCAGACAGTCAGAACAGCCATACTCCAAGAGCACTGGCCTGGTGGAGGTTGAGCTCACAGCTGCAGTGGTAAGTGATCACTTCTGGCTTAGTGTCTTATTTGTATTATTGACTCATTGTAGAAGCTGTTGAAGCTCCCAAATGAATTGTTACATGAGATCCTTTCCTTCTTGCCCCTTGATGCTCTCTGGGGTCTGTCAAGGATCTCCATCCTTCTTAGAGAAATTGCAGTGCCATTATACTGCTCTGCAATCTCCTTCCACCCTGATTCTTTCTGGACTAACATAGACCCATGACATGCGAAGCATTGTCAGTATGGAAGTGAACATACACTTACAAGACAACTGAAAATTTATACTGCCATCTAGCTCAAGGATCTGATCACCACCTTTGAGCTATTACTTTATATTTGCAGTTATTGAAGGAGTCCAATGTATCAGTCGATTTGTTTTGGGGCAGCACAGAATTCAGCTTGAAGGTTGTGGCTACTGTTCTGGAGAGTGTAGCATTGGCTGAGTGTTGAGAAATCAAAGTGCATGCATTTTCCATGCAGTCCTGACTGTCCTGCCCTTATCTCTCATTCTCTAAAGTTGTTTACCACTCAAACTCTCTGACTGGCTTGTGAGTCATGAAATTGAACTTCCAAGCTTTCTTCATTTCCTCCATTTTCCACATCACATTATCAACTCTTCTCAGTTCCTCACTCCAGTTGCCTGCACTCACTGGTGTTCAATTAACTGCACATTCCTGGGTGACTTTTTTTGGCCTTCTACACTTTCCAGACCTCCACTGGCTGTGTTACAATTTTACTTCCTTTTCATCATATCATTCTCATTCTCTACCATTCTCCTTGTCATTATCCACTGAGGGATTCATTCTCATCTTGGGTTGTACTTCTGTTTTCCTTTCTCTTCTTTAATCAGACTTACTTCCTCCTCTGCTGTCTCTCTTATGTCAGCTTGTATTCCTCAATCTTCTATCATATGTCACAACCTTCTTCTTTGTTCTATGCTCCCTGGTCCATGTGCATTTACCCCTCCTATAAATAATGTCATACATCCCCTGTATTCCTTATTCTTGATCTATGCAATATAAGTGTAACATTAAGTTTCACTCCTTGAGTTCTTAGGACTATCCTCAGTCGGGCTCTTCACTTAAACCCTCATCCCTTTATTGTCTCTTGAAAACCAACTCTTCAGATGTCGGTCTCCTCGTGAGTATCACCTGAGGATGTTGTCTAGTAAGCAGACATTGGCATATGCTTCACATAACATAATCCTTTCATACAATTAGTGGTTGCATCTTCTGTTGATCAACCCTTGGAAGGTGGTGTTAGCCAATTTGACAGGAAATTGGCTATGGTGGTTGATGACAATATAGAAGAACAGCTAGGGGTGAATCCTTGGTGCAAGTATTGAGTTTCTAATCATGCTGTGCTTTCTCTTATTGCACATTTTAGCCAATGAAACCCTATGCTTGGTTTAATGCCTGGTTCAATCATCCTGCATGATGAATTTATGTCCACTGATATCCCACATAAGTATTCTGTTTCTAATCATGCTGGGCTGTCCTTATTCCACATTTTAGCCAACTTGAATGTTGAAAATCCAAAGTCTCTTCAAGAAGTCATTTCAGGTGCTCTCATCACACTGATTGATGAATCTATCTCCCCTGGCATCAAGTCACACCTGGATGTGCCTGATATGGTAATCCCCCTCAGTACCTCAATGGAGATGATCATCTACGTTTCCCAGGAATCTACTACCACTACCCATAATTTGGATGAGGTTTGCAACCCAGAAATAGTGTGTACACTATTTCTTCTTTTGAAACAGCAATGTCCACTCATGAATGGATAGCCTGGGCCAAAAGTGAGACTAATGGAAGTTGATCATTCAGACACTCTGCAGGGAAATCTACACAACTTGAAAGCATGCTTTCAAAGGACATTGATAGAGCAAGATGTATGTCAATCTCTTGATTGTCTCTCATTGAGTCTGACTTTCTGTAGAATGTGATATTAGAGAAGGAGTGACTCTACCAATTAGCTTTGAGTCATTATAAGATGCTACACAAAGCACATAATGAATGACTGCAGTCACTTGAAGTGCAATTGCAAGGTCAGGATGCAAAGCTCCAGGAGGAGTCCAACAAGATGAGAACTATTATTGCTGGTTGAGATTTGGTTATTGCACAGCAACAGTCAGTGATTGAGAGCATTAGGAAGGATGTCGATGCACAACAACAAGCCATCTAACATGTGGAAGTTGATGATCAATTTCAGGTGATGCTTCAGAGGCTGAAGGTAAGTTCTTTCTAGGGTACCAAGTTACACTCTAACAAATCCAAGGTTGACAAAGAGTCAGAGGTGGCCACTCTTTTTCAAATAAGTATGAGATGGTTCTCCACAAAAGTCAAGTACATGTAGCCCTATATATACCACCTATCTACTCATGGAGAATGCATCCTGGGAACTGTAGAACAATACATCAGAAAGTTCTAGAGGTGCTGGGGATACTTTGCACCAGCCTTGAACACTTCCAATTGAGCCATTCTTGACATCCATTCCTACCCAGTGTTCAAATTCCCCCACTCTCCAACTGGCAGATGTACCATTCCCTAACCAACAGCCCATCCCCATCCCTTTGGATCAAGCTATAATAGAGAAAAAAGGTTGTGCAAGAGGTTTGCCAATTAATGCTGCAATCTTCTCTATTCTGCACTCCTGCAAAGGGGAAGAGACAGACACACAAGGTTCTCCAGTTGAAGCAAGAGATTATCAGCAATAAAGAGCAGAATGCAAATCTTGTAAGTGTATACTCATCTGTAGCTTAGGGATATTCATTTGTTTTAGGAGCATGTCCATGACCTCTTTGAAAGATTGTTTGGAGTAACTACAACTGACAAGTTCCTCCTCATCAGTGGGGCTTCATCCAAAGAAGTTCTGGCATTCCTGGATGGTAGCAGTGGGCCAAATCCTGATGATTTGAAGTGGGACCTCAATCATCCACCATTATCTGGCTGGAATAAAGTTGTTATCGCATGTCTTGTCTAGCAACTCAAGATCTTGAGAGACAGCAAGGGGTGGACAACACAACCTAGGTCTGATGAATACTGGGTAGATGCCATAAGTCAGAAGTTTTGTTGCATCAAGACAAGGCTCTCAAGTGCGAAACCTTGTGTCTGTGAAGATAACTCCTTCAAAACAGAGTAGGAGATTGCAGAGAGACTGATAAAGGACAAGGAAGAAAAGTTGTGCAAGGCCAGGAAGGATGAACACAGGATGAATGTAAGTTTGTTAACTTATCTCTCATCAATCTTAGCTCTTATCAATTCAAGAAATATTGTCATCATCTTGGGATCACCAAAACCCTGGCAGAACTGAAGGCAGAGAGACACAATGATGATGAATCTGTCTGGTGATTTTTATCTGATCTTGTGATGACATTGGGCAGTAATGGGATGAGTTCTGACAAGAGTGGCAAGGAAGACATGCAAATGGTGTTTCACACTTGTGCAATGCCCTGGAGGAGGGATATCAGAAACGAGCTGCAAATCATTGCTGTTTTTAGTGTGAAGGAAAAGGATATATTCATTCCAAAGGGGCCAAAGGTAGCAAAGCACATTCATAGTGGTAACACTTCACTGTTGTCACATACCCCTATTACAGGCTTACTGCAATCTTTCTATGACCTTCAGTGGCTTACTGGTAACCTGGACACCCCATTGGAGGAGATTCCCTTGGATGCACATCATCACATAGAAGTAGTATAGGTAAGTAAAAGTGCTAGCAATGATTTCTATACGTGGTGAAGACTCATTTCAGTATATAAACCTGATTACCAACACCAGTAGTAGCTTGTAGTATTACTTAGCTTGTAGTAGTACTTGTACTCAGGTAAACCTTAAGTGCAACAATGTTGTCATTAACATCTAAAATAAAGTAATACCAAAGAACAAGGATGATGGAAAGCTTGATAAGAAATACCATGCCCTTGTTCTTGAAGTACAACACCAGAGTGTGTTCCAAGCTATTAAAATGTGTACCAACTGACCTCCTTTCAGACAACCTCATTATTATCTCATGCCTGCTCATAATGAAAAGTATCAGTGTTTTTGCTCACTCTGCTCCCAGGTAGGAAGGAGTGGCCTGCAACCCTGAGGGCAGACTCATTCCACTGAGATTCCAAAGCATTCACCTTCATGGAGTCCACTCTTTGCAGGATGATGTCACCTCCAATTTTCATCAGACTGCTGTAGAGTCTCTTGTCTGCCACTCTGTGCCCAATAACAAATCTTTCCAAGAATCACCAGGTGGTACCCTCAATGAACTGACTGCAGCAATTGGTCAATTTATGATCACACCATCATGAGTGATCCCTTTTACTATAGTGTACCAGGTCCATTGCTCATTCTTATATTCAGCTTGCCAGTGCCATTGGAGACCTCCAGCACCAAGAAGCTGCCACTGTTCAAAGATGGGAATCTAAAGTTATCTTCCATTTTGTCTGAGAAGTACACTTCATCCAAGTTACTCATCCTTGACATCCCCTGGACTGACTGACCTAGAATACCATCATCAAAGCAAGAATGTAACCATTGCACACTTAATGCACATAGGGTGCTCAATTCAATTGAGACTTGGATCCAGTTTATTAACAGACAATCCCTGTCTTTGGTTACCATGGAGATGCAGTGTTATCTATGTTCTGAGTTGCACATAGTCAAGGAGCATCTATCCTGTGTCAATCACAAATTGCCCTCTGTTGTCTCTCACAAGGAGTCTATCCTCCAGTCATGCATTGAACTAGAGGCACACCTTAGTTCTGGTGTAAAAATGCTCATTATGGATAATCCTGTGAAATATGATTTATGTAAGTAAATGCTACTTGCTTGGTGATTCAATGCTAAACAGAACATAGTCCACCACCTTGAATGCCCAATCAACTGTTTTGACGAACTTTCACAGGTTTCTGTCTTTCTAGGGGTAATCAATGTTGTATGTTTTAGTATGAGTCATGTGGCTGGTAATTTCTTCTTAGGGATTGTAACTCTCATTCTGAGCCTCACCTTTTGGATGGCCAGCTCCATCATCAGGGCCCAACATGATTGCACTTTTAAAGAGGTTCCTAAATCTATAAAAACAGCATTGTGGCATTTTGACCTTGAAGGCTGCACCACTACCTTCACAGTTTGCCCAACATGCAGCTATACCTACAGGCCTGAAAACTCGTCTCCTCTGATCCATTGTATCCTTCCAACTGTGCAAATTGACCATGTCAGGAGGATGAGCCTTGTAATGCTTTGCTTGTCCAGGATCCTGATGACGGTTGCAAGTGCCCCATCAAGACTTTTGTCTACTGACCAAGAAGTGCACAAAATGTGCAAACTCTGTTTTGGCAAGTGGTAGTAAACTCTTGCTTGATAGGGAGCAAGCCAGGGAAAGCTACTGTGGGTTTTGTGGCATGTTGTTGCAGGATGCAGCCTTGCAGACATGAATCTGGGGACATAAATGCAGATCCAGTGGTATATGCAATATGGAGGGCTGATCCTGTTAGAAGAAACTTGGTGGCATCAATGATGTTAGTTAGTGGCTAAGGATCATCTGGGTGAATATTCAGTTTTACTATAGACAGCTGGTGATGAATCCTGCTCTCTACTTCAGATGGGAGACCTGAGAGGAACATAAGGGTGTCTCAACATAGAAAAAGAGTGTGTGTTATGTCAGCAAAGAAGGGTGTCAGTCAGCAAAAAGCACACACTTGAGAGTGGATTCTACCAAAAAGAAAAGCAGTGCAACAAGCAGATGTTTAAGCTCTGCCTGAATACTTTGCTTATGCAAAGCATATGAAAATGGTAAATGTAAGACATGCTATTGGCACTAGGCACATGCATGTGCCACAGTGGCTCTGCTAGACCATGCACAAACGGCAGCTGCTGATCCATCTGCTCCTGAGCCACATAGATAACAAAAATAGACAGTAATATAAGTAAGATTTGAGTTGCAGCATGCTTGAAATACCACCCACATCAATCCGCCCATCAGAAGCTGCTTGCAGCACTTCATGAAGCTTGGCAAGGACTAGCCCTTGATGTATATCTCCAAATGCTTTATACTGCAATAAAGGAGGTAAATGATGATAGTACTGACTCTCAAGAGAACTCTAGGTCCTCTGATGTTGAAATGGCATCATCACCCTCTCTCCCCTCATCCTCTATCAGTTCCTCCCCTCATCCCTCTGATGCCTCAGAATCTTCTGATGGTGATATTGGTGATATTGTTCCCCTCATGGGCTTTCATGGAATCATATCTACTTTTCATGATGAAGTCACCAAGGCTCATATTCTCAACAATCATTCCCCTCCTGCTCATAACTCTTCCATTCATTCTCTGGACAAATGGAAACTTGATCATCCACATCTGTTCCAATGCAAGCGATGTGTATCTTCTGAAGTCTTCACTGAGATTCTCAACAAAATTCATCATCATGATATCTTTATGAGCAACACCAATTCTCCCCAGCTACCCATCATCATTCAACTTGCCATTTTTTTAAATGGTGCAGGTCATTATGGAAATTCTGCTACATCACAGGATATGGCAGAATGGGCTGGTGTTGCTGTTGGTACTGTCCACAATTGCTATAAGCAAGTCATGGTGGTCATTTTATCCCTTCATGAAGATTTCATCCACTTTGACCTTGCTAATCCATGGGATCAAGAGGATAAAAGAAGGGCACAGGCATATGTTGAGGAGAGAACTTGGGCTGAGTGGAAAAAAGGATTTTTGACTGTTGATGGAACTTCCTTCAACCTCTATCAAAAGCCTGGCTGGTGTAGTGAGAGGTTTTATGACTGCAAGTCAAATTACTCTATTTCCAACCAGTTATGTATTTTCAACCATCTTATTCACTAACCTTATATTATTGTCAGTTGCTCATCTTTCCCCATAATCTTTGCATTGTTGATTATGTGAATGCAATACCTGGAAGTCTCCATGACTCCAGTGCCTTTCAGCTTATAGAGCTTTCCAAATCACCTGAAAGGTTTCTTCAGGCCCATGAATGGATTTGGGCTGACACTGCATATGGCTGTCACAAATGGTGTATTGTTCCTTTCAAAAAGCCTTCTGGGGGAAACTTGACTAGGGATCAGAAAAGATTCAATTATCATCTGTCCAAGGTTAGTAGTCACTAGCAGTTGACTGGTTTCAAGTTATTCAACGGGATTACAATTTCATAGGTTCGAGTTCAGTCTGAGCACAAATATGGCTCAATCAAAGGCCGATTTCAATCCTTGTGAGAGATCTGAGTTCAAACTCAATCACAGCAGCAGTGAGCATATGTCAAATCCTGGATCACAACATGCTTGATTCTTCATAACATAATCATTGAGATTGAAGAAGATGTGGGCATGAGCCAGTCTAGCTCTACATATGCAACTGCATATGATGGCTATGACGATAATGGATCAAGAAGAGGATGGGGAAGGGGAAGAGGAGGAGGAGGAGGTGGAGGTGGAGTCACAGGGAGGGGATAATTGGATTGGATCAGAAGGGCAGAGATTTCAAGAACAACTAAAAGCTCAACTGTTGAATCATATTTCAAACTGACAGCCTTGACTAACAAGGATTGGCTATACCAGACAGTAACATGAATTGCAGCTCATTAGTAAACTGCACAGAAATATCAGAACATGATCATATCAGAGGTCATTGGATTCTTGTGTCTCACTCCCAGAAACTCCCTTCTCCATTGCTATCTGCTGAGTTTTGAGGTGCTCAATTTGCAGCTGCAGCTTCAAGAAAGCAAGATCCTTTTCCTTCATCACCTTCTCATGCTCTTGCTGCTCCCTCTGAAGGAGCTACTTATGATCCCTCTGATGGACACTTTGCTGAGACTTATTCTTGTTTTGCCATACATGCAAGTCATATTGAGCTTGCTTCTCAAGCTTCTTTTCTTCATGTAATGTTTGGATTTTCTGGAGGAGAGACTGAGACACGCTGGTGAAGTGGCTTGATATTTTAGCAGCTGCTGTCTCATGGCCACATTTATGAGAAGAAGAGGTGGTGGTAGTGGCAGTCATTGGGTTAGTTGTCAAGCTTGATGAGAAACTCCTGTCATTGGAGTCTGAAAACAAAAGTGAAGATGTGAATGTGTTGTGTTTTGACATAGCTTGAATGTTGAGGTTGGCAAGGAGAGTGGATGCTGCCCAATCAGAGTCAGAAGACTCCTCAAGTGATGTGAGCAGGGCCTGTAAAAAATATGTGATATTGACAGTGGTGTAGTATTATGTTGCAAGAGAAACAGAGCTGGCCCAGTGGATTGTTGGCAGATGCTGCAATATTAGTGTCTCCTGGAGAATTGTTGCCACCTTCAAAATTAGTATACAAATCATCATTGTCATTATAAAAAGTAAACATAAGCTCGAAGTTGTGTCCAACCTCCTGACCTTTGCCTTTGCCCCAGTCTCCAACTTCAGGGACTGGTATGGATAGGTCAACCATGCTTGAGGCAAAAGCAGACAAAGTGGGGGTTGAAGTGGATGAAGCAGACAAGGAGGAAATGAATGAGTGGGGGTGTTATATGAGCTGGGAGCAATGTAAGTGGAGGGAGCAGCAAACAAGAAAGGTACTGAGGGCTCCAATGAAGTAGAGAATGAGAAGGGAGGAGCAACAGATAAAGAGGGAGGAGCAACAGATAAGGAGGGGGGAGCAACAGATGAGGAGGGAGTGATGGATGTGGTGTTGGATGTTAAGGACATGATGACAGAGATGAGAGCATTGCTAAAGGTGGAGGAACCAGGTGACAAAGAACTTGTGTCCATTTTGAACAAGGCTTTTGCCTGGACAGCAAAGTCTTGGCCAGGAGTGGCACTATTATGTACAATGTTGTATCCTGGATTGCTCTTCCACCACCCATGAAGATTGTTGAACCATGGGAACCATTTCCTAATGGTGGCTGAAGATAAAAATTAGCTTGATCCTTGATGAGGCTGGCCAATTATTGTACCAATTAAATTACTTGCTGAGCCGTCTTTGAGTAAATTGTCATATGTTTGCCCAGCACTAGTTCCTCCGATAGTTGGCAGCTCACTTCAATATTTTTTCCAGAGACTGGGGGGGATTTGCTCAGTGACATAAATGATTTAAGTACCATACCTGGAAATGCACTGTTCAACAGCAGGAACAAATTGTGCAGGATCTTCCTGGCACATATCTCAAAGTTCCGCTGATTCATCATTGAGAAAAATCACCTCAGTAAGTTGGATATACGGAAATTTCTTGAAATAGTTGTTTGTCTTCTTAGGCTGGCCTTCCTCTTGGGCAGTTTGACTTGGAACTAAAAGAAAGCTTGCAGCACTTGGTTGGGTGGGTGTTACACCTCTTGATAAGGTGATCCATTTGGGCAGAGAAATTTTGTTCCCACTGAATGACAGGCTTATGCCTACCAGAGGGTCCTGCCATTGTGGCTGGGGGCAAGGGTGAAGTCAGGCAAGGCAATGAGGCAACAAGGCAATATCCTTATGTCCTCATGCCAAGCTCAGTGCTCATTGGCATTGGACTTTTGCAGCACCACTGAGAGTTTGCCACTTTGTCATCATTCACTTAAGTTTGTGTGCTGATGTGCTCATTTCTGTTTTCTATGTTGAGACATCCTATAGAATTGTGTTCAATTTTCCTCAAGTTATGAGGACAGTGGCAATCTTGGTAAACTTGTGCCAGTATTTGCCCAAGTCTTCTTGGTTTCTCGTACTCTTCTTCAAGTCCTGAATGAGATATTGAAGATTGGTGTGACCATAGTGATTGTTGCTTTCACATCTGGGATACAAATTCCTGACTGCAGTTACAAATGTGTTCCAATTAGCCAGGTTTGCAGATGAAGTGGATAATGTTTCCCATACTTTGGCTTTGTCCAAGTCAGCATAGCAAATAGCAGACCTTATCTGCTCTTGGTTAGTGAGAGCCACATTGGCTCCAAGAAACTCAATGTCCTCCAAGTAACAAGGTATTTGAGAAGGTGTCTTCCCATCAAATTTGGAAGCATTCTGAGTACTCCTTAGGGCATTTGGAAAGTGTTAGCCATATGAGGGACAATTGGAGAAGAAAGGGTAGGTAGTGAAGGAGACAGATTCAATGCAGGTTTCAGGTTAGACAGGGTAAAACCAGGATCCAATACCACATGAAACAGATTTAGAAGGTGGCAGGATCTTTTGCAAATGTGGAAGACAAAGAGATTTCTAGTTCATTCCTAGTAGCCTTTAGCTGAGGAGACGAATGAAGGAGGTATGATAAATTTGGTGAAGTGGAAAAAGAAGACACAGACAGGAATAAAGGTGTTAGAGGAGATAAAGAAGAGGGTGGAAAAGGGTCAGGGATATGTGACCTTTCAAAAAGATCTGCACAGGGTGAAGAGTGGATAAATGCTTCAGGGATTTCAGGTGAGGAAAAACATGAGTAATCCAGTGGTTGACCAGATTGGAAATTCAGCAACAGGTGGGTATCCGACAAGTGTTGATTGAGTTGGAAATTTGATGAAGAGTGGATATCCAACAACTGGTGAGGAAATCTAATGAGGCAGGAGCACCTGATGACAAGTGGATATCCAATTGAAATCATGAAGATACCTGGTTATCAGAACTGTTAGCAGATGATACACACAACCTATCTGACTCATCTGAAGAATCCAATAAAACTGCAGGCATGCAAGAATTTGGAGATCTGTAAGTGTTAGTGGGGGATGAAATAACAGGGCAAAAGAAATCCAAATTCTATGTCAATTGAAGATTGTGAGATTGGTCAAGTAGGTCTTCAAGCTTGACCTGCTGCAGATTTGGATGAAGTCTTCTCACTATTGGCTCTTCTGGATCTCTTGCAGTGGGCTTTAGTTGAAGAGGGAGAAAATATTTCAGAGCTCAAGAAACAAGTCCTAGGATGAAGTCCACTGCAGGATATAGTGAGAAGGATATGAGATGTCAACCCTAAAGGGATCACAAAGAGGAACCAATAGAAAGAGGTAAGTTTTTCCTTAGAAGCTTCAGGGAGCTTGAATATCAAAACCTGCAACTCTCCAGATAATCCTGGATGAAAGCCAATGGCAGGTTGTTGGCACATGGTGAATATGACAGAGGGCTAGGCATAACCTGAGGAAAAGCAACAGTGAGGAGGATAGGAATGTAAGGGAACAGACAGAGAATGGACCACAGAATGATCCAAACTGAAGGGAGATGATATTTGAGTACATAGGTACACTCTTTATAGTCTGGGCACACCCTAAACTCAAGACAAATACCAATTACAATATTCAAGGTGTCAAGACAATTGGAAACTGTTGAATGACACATATGGGAGTGAGACAAATATAAACAAGGAACAGACTTGTAGTTAGAGCTTATCCAGTAGAAGAAAGACTTATCAGCAATAATTCCTGGTTATGCTATACAGATGTGGATATGCAGGTTACAAGTGGATTTGACCTAGGGCTATTGCAAACAACTGAGAAGAGGGGAGGGAGAGGTGAAAAAGTAGGAAAGATGGTTAAGATAGGTGTGTGGTTGGTCAATAATAGGAGAATATGAGCATAGGGGAATATATGCTCCTACATGCTGTTCATGTCCATTGCCTCTATGTGCTTCCTTGACACTCTCAACACCTTGAACTTCCTTGCCTCCACTCATTCACCCTCACCCTCTCTTGCATGCTCTGCTGCATCATCAGGGGGCTCTGTGAATATGTTGGGATTGTGCTTGTTACTGTCCATTGCATCCCCAGGGTCTTCTGATGCTCCTGGGTTGCTGGTTGGTGCTGTCAACCAGCCATTCAGGTCATCTATGGTGCCCTTGGCTTGGCCTTCATGCAAGGTGTCTGCATTGTCAAAATACATGTGCAGTATGTGCCACATAGCTGCATAGTTGTCCAGTGGTGGTGATGGTGCATGCAGTCAAGCTGTGCTCACTGCTTCTGAGTGGCCTTAGCTTTGATTGGTGGTTGCAATTAAGTTATGCTCACCATGTCCATTTGGTAAGTCACTTCACTTGGTAATATTTGACTCCATTTGATGGTGTTGTTGACATTGCAGGCTTCTTGTGGTGTGTGAACATGGTCAACTATATTGCCACATTCTTGGCTGTCTGTTGTGGTGAGTCCATCACTGGTAGTATCTATCACTCCAGTCTGTCACCCTTTTTCCACAGCCTTCTTCACACTCACTCTACCCACCATCTTAACCTTCCCTTGCCCTTTCCAGCCCTCTAGCCATCTCATCTACTGAGCAGTGCATCTGGTGGATTTTGCATGCAGTCTGCTGGAACTGATGGCTCAGTATGTTGAAGAAGTATCAGCATTTTGTATGACCTTCTGGATGTACTGCATGACTTCAGGACTTGAAGTTTGAACCCTAGGCATGGCCTTCATCAGCTTGGTCCACTGCTGTACACATTGAGATATGGTTTCAGCTGGCTGTGAAACACACACCCATTCAATCAAGGCTTTCATCCAGTGTATCTTTAGTGTTTTGCTTTGACCTCCAATTGGAAGCAAACCAAGACTAGTGGCTACAAATTGGAGGGCTAGGGTTCCGCATGGGTATGGTGATACCCGCGGTGTTTCCAAAACGGGTAACACGGGTTTGGGTACGGTATAGGATTTTGGCACACTGCGCACACCACATACCCATACCATGGTATTGCAGGTATTTCGCGGGTAAATTTCAGTGGGGTGATCTTCATTATTTGATGCTTCAATCACACCATGCAGCTCTCCGCCAAAACTCTCCTTAAACCTTTCAATACAGCACTTTCCGGCCAGGACGTTGACATAACAGACGAAGAAGATGACGACCTGCTGATTCTGGAGGCTGAAGAAGAAGGTGAAGAAGAGGACAACAACAACAACAACGATGAAGACGATGAAGACAATGGTATAGACGAGCTGGAGACACTAAGCGAGGAAGAGCGGACACAGGTTTTAGAAGACACTGCAGTTGTTCGCACAACACTCACGAAGGTATGCACTCATGAATTGGAATATGTTTGCCTTCTTAATCATTGACTTATCTACAGGTGTGACAACTTTCTTTCACGATTATTCATTCAATTATGATCGCTCTGCCTGCCTGGCGTCAGACCTGCTCTGAACTTGGCCTCAAAGTGAGGCTGATCCCACGTGATGTGGTAACGCGATGGAATTCCACATACAATATGATGGACTTTGTACTTAAATACAGGCACACCATTGATCAAGTCACGGCTGACAAAGCGCTGAAGCTGAGGAAGTATGAACTTGATAACGATGACTGGGATATTGTCGAAGATCTTGTCGCCGTCCTTGAGGTATGTCATTACCATTTAACTAATTATATGCATTACTTATACTATCTTATACAGACCTACAAAAAGGCTACCCTCTATTTCTCTCAAGACGGAGCAAGTATTGCAGGCGTTATCCTGGCTATGGATAAACTTGATGGTCACCTCAATCCTTGCACGAAAAAGCAGTACCACCCCGCAATCCGAGCAGCGATTAGACTCGCATGTAAGAAGATCAATCGGTACTACTTATTAACTGACCTTTCGTCAGTATACCGGATCACAATGGGTAACTTGATTATTTATCTTTTCGTAGCCATTCTGATTCCGACCCATAGTACTTCACCCCGGCCTCAAGCTCGAGTATTTTCGGCAACAGAACTGGGAGGAAAAGTGGATAGACAATGTGGAAGACCTTGTCCGTGAAGAATACATCGCTAACTATGAGGGAAAAGAAGGCCCAAAGGCTACAACCCCCGATACAGTAAGTATTGATACTCCACATGCCCTATTTGTATGTCTAAATACAAACTCACAGGGTGGTG
>JBBPQO010000051.1:0-21227 GCA_038092535.1 Xerocomus subilludens | reverse complement strand
AGCTTTGGGCAACTCCTGCCCTTTCTTAGTTTTTCTCAGTGTGGAGGCAGAAACTTATAATAAACTCTTTTCATTATAGTTAGTTCATATCTGAGAAATATGGTACTAATGTGATAATACCTTCCATCAATCAAATACTGAATGTTAAAACATGAATATTTATAAATTGGGTAGTTGTTTACAACAACTATCAGATTTGAAGTAGAAAATGGATTCATATATCCAAAAAAGCATTCAATGAATTGCTTGAACAAAATAATCCCTTAATGATATCATAGTGTAAGATACCATTATAAAGTAATTATAATGGAAGAACTGAGAAGCTTTACAATAGTTAGCAATAATAACCAATAACTTGGATTTACTTATCATTGTTAGGGTTTGGCACGGGTATACCGCAGGTCGGGAATTTCGACACCGTACCCGTACCCACAGATACCATACCTGTCTCGGGTATGGGTACATACTGTACCGTATCAGCTGCAGTGTCATATGAAACCCGCGGTATATTCAGTACCCGCAGGTTATTTGCATAACAATGAATAGATTGGCAAGTGCCAAGTTCGTTTGAGTGCCTCTAAAGTAGATAATTAGCATCACGTCACGAAATAAATAAAACAACAACAAACTGAGTTCTTGTTCAGGCATCAACTCGACCTTGGGTTTGCTGCTGCCATAGGTACTTGCATCATCAGCAACAGGGTTGGCCTTGTCAATGTTGGCTTCATGATTGGATGGAGGAAATGCTGTGGATGAAAGAGAGGTTATCGAGGATGCAGCTGAACGAATAGAAAGGGACTTCCTGATTTTTTTGAAAGGTCAAGTGACGGCCTTCACGCTCTTCTTGACTGTTTTTTTAAGTGATGTGGCCTTGGCTGAGATGATAGATGACTTGGTGGACTTGGTGTCAGATGATTTAGCCATAGTGGGGGGGTTCTGACAACATACCACTCCTGATCCACTCCAATTTGTAGCACCTTGGATCCAATTTTCAATATTATTCTTTTTCTCGATATCGGCGTCGGCGGCGTAATACTTGCATGATGCCATTGGTTCAGAGGGGTGATAAATTGGCCTGAGACTTTCTCGAGCATTGCTGGCTAAGAATGGATGGATAAGCCACCCCCTTGAAGGCCTGTGCGATCCCATTGGCAGGGCCAAAAGATTGCCGTATAATATTCAAGCGATTGCTGAAGGGGAGTAATGAAGAAAATATGCCACTGGTGAAACAGGAAAATGTGAGAAGATAAATTTTCAAATTTTCAATATAAAATTTATAGTGCGCTCTGACCGGCAAAATATAACTGGAAACCCATGGGAACCCGCAACACCGTGGCACGGGTGCACGGTATTGCACGGGTATGCCAATTAAGGTACCATACCCGTACCTGTAGAACCCGTGACCTCAAGCCCGCGGGTTTTCCGGTACCCGTGCCAAACCCTACTTGTCCAGGGGCAAGTGTGTAAGTTGGTGACATCTTTCATGGTTGATATGGTGCACTGATTCAAAGTGTTCAACACCATACTGGTTGTGCTTTACAAGAATGACATCAAACGAGGATCCTATGGTCCTGATGGCAATGTGATGGAAGCACTGAAGACACTAGAACTGATGCAAGAGATAAAGAAACATCCCTATATTGTTATTGCAAGTGGGCAACATAGAATTGCTGCAGTTGCAGAATGCTATGAGTTCATCTGCAAAACCAAGAAGGAGGCCAATAGAAGGGTGTGGAAGTTGGAGAAGACACATATGGAGGAGGTGGATGAGAGGGCAATTGAGGAAGAGAATACTGTTGGAAAGCCTTAGCAGGATGCTATAGAAGGCTCCCTGGCCTTCAGAGGAGAATCGATTGTTGCAATCTACAATCTAGGTATGTAAGCATGTGCTTGTATGTCATGCACAACATTGTGCCCTTGGAGTGTGCAATTATTATATATCTGTGCATAGGGCAATCCACTGGATTTGTGTGAGTATTATATACCTGTGCAAATCATGGACAAGCATTTTTGCATGAGCACTGCACTGATATATAAGAAATGATTGCTCATGCATTAATATGTTACTGTACAGACAAGCTGGATGATAGCCTAGGTCTCCATCTGTCGAGGAACCAATATGAATACATTTACAAAGAGTCTTCTGAAGAAGGCTTCATTCAAAAGTTCAAAATGCAAACCATAAAGGCAACTGGGAAGAACAACTGGAGAACCATCTCATTGCCCATCTTGAAAGGAGTTGCATATAAGCAACATGATCTTCTTCAAATGGTCTATTCTTGACATTTCCTACAGAAATTCTTACCAATGGGAACACAGATTATCGATCACAAGAGAACAATGAAGCTTACACAACTTCATTCAATGATGATGAGACAAAGAGGAGGTGTAAGGACAACTTTTGCTGTTTAAACAACCAAACTGATATCATCTCCACTACAAGCACTCACATTCTTCTGCAAGCTCATGGAAGACATGCTCAGTCTTTGCTCCAACATGATGGAATTGACATTTGACGACATTCCTGTGAATGATCCAAAGAAATTGGATCTCTTGTAAAGAAGTTGAAGAATGAAACACTGGTTCTTGAGGCAATCCTTCCCCCCCTGCAAGGTGATGTTGACCTCACATTCATCAACACTCTGGGACCAGAAACACAAGCTTTCCAGTATTTTGGGTTTCTCTGCCTACTGTTAAAGTCGATCCTGATTTCCTTGATGAAACTCCAGAACTCTGGAGTTAGTGTCCAGACAGACAGAAGGGACATTGGCTTCACCTTATATGGTGCAGCCTTGTTGAAGGCAAGTCCCCGGTATTTCAGAGGGACAGGTGTAAGGTGGAGTGACAGAGGTCGGAGGTTAGATGGTCAGAGGTCAGAGGTTGGAGGGTCAAAGGTTCGAGCAAGGCGAGTCAAGGTTAAAGAGCTGAGGGAGAGGATGGCAAGAGGAGGACCAAACAGGCGAAGGGGGGCAAATCAGAATTAGAATCAATATTTCAACTGAGGGTACAGGAGCAGAGTACAGAGTTTATATACAGGACTAAGTGATAGTATTGGCAATTCCGGTGGAGGTTCAGAGGACCCACCTGTCATGAGAATGATAGCGTTGGTAATTCCGGATCATGTCCGGTACCCCTACATGTCAGAGGTGAGACACAGTGGTGATGATAGCCTCTTGGTGTCAGCACCTGTCAGAATATTACAAATGGTCAAATGAGATATCAAAGGTAGTCAAATGATGAATAAACATGTGTGAGTCTGGTGACTCAGAATGGTCTTGTAAGCAAGAACACTCTGGAGATAGTAGAAACATAAGACCAGAGGTATGGAGTTGGACTTAGCGAAAATCATGGATGTGACACCTACCATGAAAAGGTCATCTCTACTGTCTCTTACACTGTGAAAGAGCTTAAAGCCTCTGGAGAATTGAAGAAGATGAGTCTACCTTCAGATGTTGAGAAAGCAATCTACAACTGCCCCACAAAAATGCAGGTCATGCTCAATATTGGTGTATGTAACAGTGACACTATAGGACTTCTACCTTTTATGTCCAGGAGCACATACTCACACATGGAGACTCACCTAGCATTTATCACAGACACATTGAAAGAGGTGAGCAATTATATCTTATATGCACAAAGATGGAGGGGACTATTGTTGTGCATCATAGCCTTCCCCTTTGATGCATAGATGGTAAGGTGGTAGGAACCAAGCACATGTTCACATGTGTCTTGGATTCCAGATTTGAAATCATCTCCATACCAATAGAAAATCTGATTTGCTTGGCTCATCTTATGCACATGATGTCAGCAAACACTAGCATTGATCAACTCTAGGAGTGGTTGAGAACCTATCCCTGTCATTTGGAATTGAAGAAATCTCATTGCAGGTATAAATGGTTGACTGTGCTAAATTTGATCTACTGTTGAATTGACCATTTCACTGCCTCATGTTCACAACTACTTAAGATTACCTGGATGGCATGCAAACCATTATCCTATGAGACCTGAATAGTGGGAAGAAATTCTGCCTACCAACCCATCCTTGGACTGATGGATGTTCACATTGCTGCAAGGGCATGACTTGTACTAACCACCAGAGCATAGCTGAACTGGGTTTTTAGATCTTGATGATCTGCCTTCACAGTGGGGAGATTCTGTAAAATTCCCAGGTATGGATGTGTTCTTGGACAAGTATCCTTTCTTGAAGTATCTTGTGGCTGTTCATCTTTTCCATGTTATGCCTTTGGTTTTGGACATGGATAATGTCACTAAACCTGCAGAATCTGCTTCTACATCTTCCATTCAAATCACATCATCTTTGCCTCCATCTAATTATGTGTTTCTTTCATCCCTTCAATCTGTTTTGGGTTTACTGTGATCTGTTTATCATTTCAACTGTTTCCTTCACACATTCATATATAAACCCATCACTAATATGATTTGCTCAATCTCTGCTCCTGTTACAGAAGACTTTCATATTGTCTGGGATCTACCAGACAATCCTTTAGAGGGTCTACCTCCTTTACCCACTAATTCTCCTGATTTTATCCCAGGAATCCACTTTACATAAGAATGTAGGGATAATTTGGATCTTGATCCCATCAAATGGCTTTGGCCAAAAGAACTGAAACTCATAGGTGGTTAGTCCTCACTCATGATGCAGCATTTGCATGGGTTCCTACCCAACAAGGACATCTTGATGAATGCTATTTTCTGCCTGTCAAAATTCCAATGGTATCCCATATGCCTTGGATACTTTACCATATTCTGATACCACCTTTCCTCCAAAAGGATGTGATCCAAATTATCAAGGACCACATTGTATCAGGGGTCTACAAACCCTCTACAGCAGCTTATTAGTATTGTGGGTTCTGCATCCTCAAACAAGATGGTAAAATCTTCTGCCTCATTCATGACTTACAACCCATAAATGTGGTCACAATCCATGACACATCTGTACCTCCCTTCATCAAGCATTTTGTGGAATACTTTGCAGGATGTGTGGTTTATGGTATGATGGACTTATTTGCCGAATATGACCAGTGTCCACTTCACATCGATTCTTGTGATATGATATCCTTTACTACTCCCTTAGGTCCTCACTGCTTAACCACTGTCCCTATGGAATATACAAACACAGTTCAAATCTACCAAGCTGATATGGCCTTCATCCTCCAAGACAAGATACTAGACCACACCATGCCTTTCATCAATGACTTACCTGCTAAATCCAGTATTACCTGCTATCAATATGAAGATGGATCCTATGAAACTATATCCTCAAATTCAGGGATCCAAAGGTTTATTTGGTATCATTTTGTTATCATTAACTGCATTCTACAGCACCTTAAGAATGTAGGTGCTGCTGTTTCTGCCAAGAAAGTCATCCTTGCCACACCTGATGCTATTACTATTGGACATAAGTGTACTTTCGAAGGGTGAATACCTCAAGACACCAAGGTGTAGAAAATCTGGAACTGGCCTGAATGCACTACTCTCAGCCAGGTCCACAGGTTTCTGGGTACATGCAGTGTGCTCTACATTTTTATCCATAATTACACACAAATGGCACATCCTCTTGTTAATCTAACCTACAAAGGCATTG
This sequence comes from Xerocomus subilludens, assembly GCA_038092535.1. Lineage (NCBI taxonomy): Eukaryota > Fungi > Basidiomycota > Agaricomycetes > Boletales > Boletaceae > Xerocomus > Xerocomus subilludens. The sequence continues at coordinate 15,622 of JBBPQO010000051.1, read as the reverse complement.
CCTTCACTTGGGGAGAACCCCAACAAGAAGTGATGCAGCATCTTAAGGATGCTATTCTCAAATCACCTGCCTTGTGTTATCTTGACTATGAATGTGGTTGAGAAGTGATTCTTGCAGTCAACACATCCTATATTGCTGTTGGACTCATCCTCTCACAGGAAGGAGATGATGGCAGGTGATATCCTAACTGTTTTGGATCTATATCCCTAACTGAGGTCAAAAGCCAATACTTCCAAGTGAAGCTGGAGTTATATGGATTATTCTGCACACTTTGTGTGGTACACATTTTCATTCTCAATGTTCCTAACTTCACTGTAGAAATGGATGCAAAGTACATAAAGGATATGATCAATAACCCAGATCTTCAACTGAATGCCATGATTAATTGTTGGATTGTGGATATCCTTCTCTTTCATTTCTGCTTGATTCATGTTCCTGTGGATTATCATACAAGTGCTGAAAGACTATCTCATCACCCTCCTTCTGAATTGAATCTCCCTGAGGCCAATGACATCTAGAAATGGCTTGACCAATCCTACTCCTTTGTGATGGAGTTATTTAATGATCATTTGCATGTTTCATCCAATTTGAGTTACAATAGCAATTATCTGCTTTCACTGCATTCTGGCAGATTGCACTACATTGTGCAGGCATGTTGTGCAATATCTGCATACCCAGAATTTCATATGTTACGCTTGGAAAATGTGTCTGCCCTTGCATCTTTCATTTTTGAGGATATTCTCTGCTGGCAGGGACCTCTTTGTGAAATCATAACTGACAATGCACCCAGCTTTATTCAGGCAGTTGAACTTCTGGCTTTGTGTTATCATATCCACCATATCCACATTTCCCCCTATAACTCCCAGGCTAATGGCATTGTAGAGCATCGTCACTATGATGTCTGGAAGGCCATTATCAAAAGTTCCCCTTGGGGGGAAGTGCATTGGCATCTCACTGTGTATTCTGTCGTTTGGGCTGAAAGAGTCACCATTATCAAATCTGTTGGTCTATCACCTTATTTTATGGCTCACAGTATAGGACCACTATTTCCCTTCAACATATCAGAGGCAACATTTCTGCTACCATGCCTGGATACTAATTCACTTTCCTCTACCACACTTAGAACTTGGTGTGCTTGACAACTGCAAAAGTGCCAATTAGATTTAGATGAAATCTGCCTCAAAATACTCGCTGCACATTATCAATCCATCAAACACTTTGAGGATTCCTTCAAAAACTGCATAATTGATTGAAATTTCCACCCTGGTATTCTTGTACTTGTTTGCAACTCATGCATTGAAAAAGAACTGAACCACAAGATGAAATCATGGAATATGGGACCAATGGTTGTTCTTTGTCAAACAACTGGCAGATCTCATTTATTGGCTGAGTTGGACAGATTTTGTTTTACATTTGCGATATGCAGCTTTTTGCATTGTTCTTTATTGTTTGCATTCTCGCATTTCACTCTCTGTTACAAATCTCACCAGCTTAGATGAAGAAGAGCTGGATAATCTGGCAGGGACAGAAGATGACACACTTGAGGATATCAAGGAATTGTCCAGACTTGCTAACCAGGATGAGTAATGCTCCCACCCACACAACTCTACCCAAATCCACTTTATCTCAATTTTATTCTGAATTTATATACCTGACAGGGAATTAAAAACTAAAAGTTGAAACCAAAATATGGGCAAAGTAATAGTGTGGACCTGTTGTTATAATCCATAGAAAGAACTTACAAAAGGTCCGGAAAGATTTGGTGGTTAGAATCAAAAAATGTGATAGTCAAGAGATCATTATATGACTTGCTCAGAATAATTCTAGGGGCCTTCAGAACCTTTTCTGCTGCATTCCTAGACCATGAAAACCTCTAGGAACACTCTTCTACTGCTTCAGAAGGTGCTTCCTAAATTGATATTTCATAAGAGTGTGAGGAGACATTAGATATCTGGTCTGAAATATATAGACAGGAGTGTAGAGACAGTTTCAGTGTGATTATAGGATGGCCATGGAGTCGGGAACATCAATTGAAGGTGTCCCACATGTATTCTTGAATTGATATTACTGGAAGGGGGGGAGGGACATTAGCTACCTGGCCTGAAATAAATAGCCAGGAGTGTAGAGATAGTTTCAGTGTAATTATAGAATGGCTGAGGAGTTCGGAACATCAATTGAAGGTGTCCCATATGTATTCTTGAATTGATATTATTGGGAGGGGGGATATTTGTTGTGAGAGCCAAACTCCGAAGTCACACCTTAAGGACATGATGTCGATGAATGACTGAGAGAGTAATGATAAAGCAGAGTAGCGCTCAAGCATGTTGCTGAATACACCATGTAAAATGTAGACAAGATTGAATTCTTAATTCATGCTCAAGCCAAGGCTGAATGTGGTGAACAAGTGGATAAGACTGCCAAAGCAGTCTTCTAACTACCACTTATATATGGTCACCAGATCCAGAGGACCCCAAGCATCTGTAGTCACCTGGCCCACCCAATCCTGTTCCCAAGCAGGGGGCTCGGGATGGGTGTGGGTGGTGAACAGCATGGTCAATCAAGCATTGATAGTGATGGAAGTGTCAATGGGATGTTTGGTGATGCACAACGCATGGAGAGTGAGGGTGAGAAAGCAAAGGAGATGGAGGTAAACCAAGAAGATAAAGAAGAGCAAGGATATGAAAGCGAATACGAAGGAGACGGTGGTGAGGGAGGAGGACAGTAAAGATAGTGGACATGGTGATGGAGAATGATGAGAGTCGATGGAGGGACAAAAGACCTTTATACCACAAGGGCCAAGACAACCCAAGATAAAAGTTATACCCGGTGATGCATTGTCATGACGCAGCCTCATAATTAAGGCATGTGATAGCACTACAAGTGTCACAGGCATCAGGGCATATTCTAAAAAGACTGAAGAAATCCAATATGGATATGCCATGTAGCTTTTGTGGCACTAAAGGCTGCTGTGCATGGAGATCCTTGATAGCATCCATGGTGTGAGATTTGCTGTGGGCTCCCAAGTCTGATTGTATTTGTCATCCCATCCTCACCAATGCACCAAGTATTCCAGCTTCCATTGGTTCATTCTGGAAGCAACGATTTTTTCCACCTCGTACTCCTCATACCCTTTGTTAGAGATTTCAACAGCATCCAGCCTCAGTGGCTTTTGCCCAGGGAGTGTCTCATAATAGCATTTGATATGAGACATGTTAACCACTGGATAAATTCACACCAATTTCAGCAAAGTAAGCTCAATGGCATTTGGCATTACTCACTTGATGGCATAAGATCCAATCCACTTTTGCATGAGCTTCTTAGCCATGTATGGCAATTGAAGATGTTCGGTAGACAGCCAGACCTTGTCGCCTACAGCATATTCTGGAGCTTCGGAATGCTTCCGATCAGTCAAAGCCATCATCTGTTTGAGAGGGTCCTCTAGAGCCTGCTCAACCTTGCTATGTGCCTTTCCCAACTCTTTTCCATATGATCCTGCCAGAGACTTGGCATTTCCTTTGAAAACGAAATGGAGATGATAGTTACGTGTGATGGCGAAGAGAATGGTGCCAGTAGAAGACATAAGGGCATTGTTATGTTGGAGCTGCATGATCTTCAACCATTCGACCCAGTCTTCTTGCCTTTTCATCACGTAAGTGTGCAGGTACTGCTCAAGCTTTTGGTTAAGACACTTGGTCTGCCCATCCATTTGGGAATGGTAGGCCATGGAGAGATGCTGTGAAATGCCCAACAAACAACAAGGCTTGTAGTAAAATCAGAAACAAATTGAGGTCCTCGATCTGAAACCAAAGAACATGGAATGCCATGAATACACCAAACATTGTCCAAGAAATGTTTAGCAAAATCTTTCGACAAAACAGTTTTATTGCAAGGGATGAAAACAACCTCTTTTGAGAATCAGTCCACAACAACACAAATGGAATTGAATCCTTTTGATGAGGGGAAACCAGAAACAAAATCAACTGAGAGATCCTCCCAAGGATGTTTTGGAGGAGAGAGAGGGAGGAGTTTTCCTGCCAGTGCCTTTTGCTCACCCTTTGTGAGGGCACATGCATGGCAGTGTTCTACATAGAGCTTGGCATCATGAGTAACACCAGGCCAAGAGAAATAGTGAGAGAGGAGATGGATAGTACGAGCTTGGCCTGCATGACCTGCGATGGGGGAATCATGATATGTATTTAGTAGTTCCGTTTACAAGGAAAGTGGAACAAAAATCTTTCCTGTTCATTACGAAACACATGTTCATCCTTATCATAGTCATACCCATAGATTTCGTCATGTTGCATCTTCTCAGATTCTTCTTGGAGACTTTCATAGAATATTGATGACAACACACATTCTTTTGCAAATACTGTTTCAGAGAGTAATGTAACATTAGTGTTATGATTCTGAACAGCATCACTATGATCTGGTCACCTTGATAGAGCATCTGCTCAACCATTGGAAATACCTGGCTTGTAGCATGTGACATAATTGAATTCTTGTAGTAACACATGCCATCTAGCCTACTGTTGTGACAATGTTTGCGGCTTTTTCTAGTACTCGAGGTTCTTGTGATCCATCCAGATCTCAAATGTTGGTTGTCCTAAAAGGTAGTGTCTCCATTCTGTTAGTGCTCGGATCACTGCCAAAAGTTCTTTATCATAAATAGAATAATTGCACTTGTGTGCATCAATGGATTGAGAAATAAAAGCACAAGGTCGCCACACATCATCATCACCTTTGATAGATAGAGCACCACTGGTTGCAATATCACTAGCATTAGTTTTGACACACATCTCCTTGTTTTGGTCAGAGTACACTAATAGCATTGGCTTTGTGAATTCCTTCTTGAGGTTCTCAAATGCCTGTTGCTGCGATGTTCCCCATTTAAATAGGGTGTCCTTCTTGGTGAGATCATTGAGTGGTCATGCCAAGTCTGCAAAGTTAGGAATAAAATGGCGATAATAGTTACAAAGTTCCAAGAATCCCTGCAGTTGTTTCAAGCACGTAGGGGTTGGCCAATCCAATACTCCAGTGACCTTCTTGCCTTGCATCTCCATGCCTTTATGTGAAATGACCATGCCAAAGAAATTGACTTTCTCCTTTTCAAAATGACTTTTCTCCAGCTTCATGTAAAGGTCATTTTCGCGGAGACACTGTAAGACTTCCTTTACCATATCCCTATGAAATGTTAGCATCTGTCCCTTGGTAAAAACCATACAATCATCCATGAAAATGATAACAACAGTGTACATGGTGTTAATTATATTGTTCACCATCTGTTGAAACGTTGGTGGAGAGTTAGTCATCCCAAAGTACATTACCATCAGCTTGTAAGAACTGATAGGAGTGACAAAAGCTCCCTTCCACTTGTCTCCTTCCTTGATACAAATATTATTGAAACCCAATGCAGATCCATGGTCATAAACAGGTCAGCACCCTTCAAACAGTCAATCAATTGCGGAATGAGAGGGAGAGGATAGGCATTCTTGATGGTGCCCTTGTTTAGGTACCAATAATCCATAACAAGTCACTTATTGCCAGTCTTCTTTGGAATGAAAAATACTGGCGACATTTGAGTCGACTTGGGGGGATGTGTATACCCCTTCTTGGGTTTCTTGTTGATGAATGTCTGGACTTCTTCCATCTCAACATCTGACAATGGAATAACCCTACCCTTCTTTGGTATGAAGTCGGGCTTTAGGTCAATTGTATGGTCCCATGGTTTGCAGACCAGCATCCATTTGAATTCCTGTTGGAGAAAGATGTCAAGAAACTCATGGTACTGTACTGGGACCTTCTCTGCGAGACTGGGTTCAATACTCCTGGTGAACAGAAGGTAGGATGTGTTCCCTAGACTTCTGCTGACAAAAGGCACCACAATGGTTAAAAGACATTCCACCCATTATCCAGTTGATTTCCAGATTATGATGGTAAAGCAAGTTATATCCAATGAACATGGGATGCGATCCTAGCATAGAAACAAAAGTGTCAATGGTCTCAGAATGCCCATGCACATCAAGGAAGAGTTTCGCTTTATGCGTTATCTTACCAATGGAACCCAGAGTACCATTAGCATTATGCACATTGATGATGTGCGGGATGGGCGTCATCTGAATACCTCTCTGGAGGCAAAATCATTGATCAATGAACATGCTTGACATGCCAGATTCTAATAAGGTATGGAGGAAGGCACTTCCCCACATTGCTCCTTGTAAGAACCTTATATTAATGGGGAGAACCATTTGCCCCCTCATCATTAGTGTGCTGGGTATACGGTTAGGTGGAACAGTCCAAGTAGTAGAGGAAGTGGGGAATTTGAGAGATGAATGAACCGAACCACTGTGACAATGTGACAAAGGGGAATTAAGCATGCCATTGTTTTCTTTTGGTGCCGAGCTCTCTAAGTGAGGCCCCCCTGCAGAAGTACACCTGTTGCAAAACACAGATGATATGGTACACTTGGGAAAATCTCAGTCAGTACAATCATAAAGTTCGCAAACACTCCCAACATTTACAAATGATCCTCTTTTAAAGCCTCGGAGGCTTTCTCCTTGGCTTTGACAGTGATCTTGTCATGCCAAAAGGCTTTGCTTCTTCAGTAGTATATGCTGAGATTTGAGTTTCCTTTGATGTTGATCCTTCGACACTCCGAGCCTGCTTCTTCAGCTCCTTGCAAAAACAGGTGATATGCCCAGGTACTCCATAGTTGAAACAGGTATGGGTTTCATGAGAAGAGTCTCTTGTTGCACGAGAATCAACATCCATAGGAGCACCTCTTCTGGGCTGAGTACTGATGGCTGTAAAGCATGGATGATACTGCATTTGAGGAACAGGCCCAGTGGGCTGTGGACCGAGAGGTGGATGATACTTTCTCCTAGAATTAGGCTGGAAATGAGGGGTCCCTTGCTTGACAGCCACCTTCTCTATGGTATGACTGATCTTTCCATATGCATCTTGGTGCCCAGAGTAGTGTTGTCATCGAGGTCCATATGCAGCGACACTTGCAGATAGATGGAGTAATGGACAGCATTCTTCAACAGTCGAGTGGCTTCATTGTTTCCTACTTTTGCTTCTCAACGAAGTATATCAAACCATTGGATAAAGTCATTGATGGACATCTTCCCCTGAGACAACTCTTTCAGCTTCCTATACAATTCCCAAGACAATGTTTCGATCTGGAAAAACTTGTTGATGTAGTCTTGAAGACTTTTCCACATTGGCCATGCCACATCACCATATGCCATGTAAACTGGCTCCACATCTCTAATGATAATATTCCTTTCGACAGACTCATGATCAAGAGACCATTCCATGATGAGCTGGGAGAAGCTTTTGGCCTTTCCCTCGAAGCAAGACAACACAGCAATAGCATGAATCTTGTTGCTCTTCCATTTGTGTGAAGCAACCCATAGACATAGCTTCACCCACCAAAGGTGAGACTTCTCCTTATTACTGTCCCATTTTCCAGGGTCAGAAATCTTCTTATAGAGTTCAGTTGAACTCTTCTCTTCTTCGGTCTCTCATAAGGCCTTCTTCAGCTCTTCCATATTGAATGGGTCTTTCCTTCCTGATCCTGACATAGCACCTTACTGTCCCATATCTTCCAATAGGACTCTAGGGAGTTCTTGATGTAAAACGGCAAACGTCTGGTATGTTGGACCTGTCTTGCGCTCGAGTAAAGAGTCTTATCCAAGTGTTGCAAGAGCCAAACTCTGAAGTCACACCTCAAGGGCAAGACATTGACGAATGACTGAGAAAGTAATGATAAAGCAGAGTAGCGCTCAAGCGTGTTGCTGAATACACTGTGTAAAATAAAGACGAAATCAAATTCTTAATTCACACTCAAGCCAAGGATGAATGCAGTGAACAAGTGGATAACACTACCAAAGCAGTCTTCTAACTACCACTTATATACATAGGGACTGTGCAGTCAAGAGCAGCCCTAAAGTGGTTGTAAAAGGAAAGCTTAGACATGGCTGCAGCACATGCAGCAAAGCTGACGTGGCGACACATTATGATCTAACAAGAATAGAAAGAGGACACATATGGGCTGCATACATGCATGTGTGCTGTATTATGTGAAAACAAAGTCTGAAATCATCAGTGCAGTAAAGAGAGGGAAGAAAGAAGAGAAACAATGTCCTATCATTGAACGTATAGTAATACAGGTATGCACTTGTCTTCGAGGACAAGTGTAGTGGAGATGAGGATGAGAAAATGTATGAATCATAACAACATTGGATACCTGGCCTGAAATAAATAGCCAGGAGTGTGGAGACAGTTTATGTGTGATTGTAGGATGTTTGTGGAGTTGAAAACATCAATTTGGATTGTTTCACAATAATGCAGAGCACGAGTCTGGGTAACCCGCAGGTAGGAACGGGTCTATCCGTGGGAAACCCGTGGGTTGTGCAACCCGTGGCTCTGTATTTTCCAATCCCACAGGTTTTTGCGGATCTGGGTAACCTATCTGCACAGGCAGGTACCTGCCACAAGTACCTGCCTCATTTATTAATTTCAAATCTTAATTTAACCATCGCAAATCCGCAATTTTGGAGATAATAATTATGACTATAAATGTACTGCAGAATCCTCAGACCCTCAACCCAGTTCTTAAATATGTGCGCAAGCATAGAAAAGATGCCTTGCGTCATTCGATTATCTTGACAGCAGAGGGCTGAAGTTGCGATTGGTCTTGTCTCGTTTGTGGATGGTGAGGGCAGAAATGGCTGTACTGTGGCCGTCTGAGGCACTGATGTTGGGGATGGAATCCAGTCGTTGGGTGCCATATGTTTGTATGCGTCCACCTAGCCACTTCTAACCTAATGCATCCACCCCTCGTTGTTGGGCGGTTGATGGTAGAGACACTTGTTGGGTGCAATATGTCTGAATGCGTCTGCAGATGCTGGCATCGCAGGTCCGCCGAAACTATATACAACAATATTAAATGCAACAATATCAGCAAACAAACAATATAAAAATTAAGACTGAAATACTAACCAGTGTCGGCATCTACAATGTATGACTCCCAGCATCGGCCTCTGCAAGAGTTGGTAGCTTATCGCATCTTGCCAGAGCTTGAAATGGAGGACTTACCACCAGTTATCCAAATGTGGCGGAAGTGGACCGATATCAGGGATTAAACAGGGTTGTGGGGCCAATTAGCCATTGGATGAGGCAACGATCAGTGATGGTCATCCAGAATGAGACAATTGAAGGTGGGACTTGGCATTTGATGTACCTAACAATTGATTGTCCATTAGCGTAAGTCAGCATTCTCGTGATTGCGTTCCGTTTGAGATGAGACATAGCATATTAGCAATGGTAAGCATATTGAGATATTGTGAGATCAACGTTACACCTGTTACTGAAGACATTGTTGCCAATACAATTTGCCGTTTTCATATGCAAAGCCATAACACTCGGCGCCTGTATCCGAAACACAGAGGATCTCCTCTTCTGATGCAAGCAGAAGGTCACCCACTTCTAAGAGCTGTTTACACCCGCACAATAACGCCTTCTCAACTTCCACAGCAGCATTTACCAATGCCTCACTCTCCCGCCAAAGCTGTTATGCGGAGTTGACAGCCTCCTTGCAAAGACTTCGATAGTTGTCCCAACCTTGCCTGTTAACTTCTCTTAATACCTCTGTGGCTCTGTCATCCATGATCGTGCGGCGGGCTGCATTATTCTTGCCACCATGCAATTGCCATAGCTGTGACAGTTGCTTTTGCAATTTCTCTATCACAGAAGCCTGGCCTAATGATGGGTCACTTTTTTCTGCCTATATATTATGGTAAGATGCTGCCCGAATTCAATTCATTTACTAACTAACTTTTGTAGAGCTTTTGGGATCAGAATTGATGTTATGACGTCTCCATCTTAGACATGCCTTTTCTTGTTCTTTGGTGTGATGTCTGCAAGTATATCAGTACTTATTCAATGGTAAATGGGTTGTACTTGCCTTGTATAATGTTAGCGCATGCTGACCAGGTGTGCTTCATGCCATTCCTCAGGAGAATTATATTTTTTGGGCATGAATGAGGTATTGTGGCACAGAGTTTTAATGATGCAATAACTAATTCAGACCTTCAGGACAGAATAGGAATCGTGACTACACATTCCTTTGCATGGGATTACAGATTCATCAATAATTGCGCAGGTATGCACATCATGTTAGCCTTATTATGTACCACTGAATCTAAAATGTTGCTTCAATCACAGCGAGTTTGATAATCCTCAGTGTTGGTGCGTGCTCGCTACTCACGTGCTATTTCAAAGTTATATATACTATTATCTATAGCTGACTGTCGTATTTATAATTTGGTTCAGTTTTAGCACCGTGGATATTTCTTAAACCACTCGGACCGGAGATGTAAACCTATTGCACAATTTGCAGCCTTCCCACCAATTCCACCAGCTTGACTCCTACCTACCATGGGGTGCCGCAAAAGAGCGCAAGCTGTGTCAGCGTCATCCTCTGCACAAGGTGGTGCTGGCTCTTCTGCAGCATCTTCTCCTCACCCGTCTGTTGAGAATGAAGCCACTGACAAAAAATCCAAGTTTGAGAAACGCTTCAAAACTGACATAACTTCCAATGAGCATGTCCATAGTAGGCTAACCATTAGTTTTTCTACTATGAAACTGACACATGTACATATCCAGAAAAGCAGATAAAGTCATGGAGCTTGCCTGTCTATCAACACTTCAAGCCACCAACAATCTCTGATGAAGACGGTGAAGTAATATATATATTCATCTGTAAAAAGTGAGTTATCCAGGGTTGTTGCATTACCACATTGATTTTATTCTTCCTCCCCAGATCACCATCCATCAAAGTCACCTGTGTTCGGCATGATGACAGCACTAGCAAACTTGTTTGCCATGTCAAGAGCTGCAATGGCAGCACACTTGGTTTAGGATCTGGCACAATTTCTGTATTCGCACAAGGATCAACTTACACTCCTTATAAATTCCGGATGAAGGTCGCACTCTGGGTTGCGCATCGCCACCGACCCTTCACCATTGTTGAAGATGACGAATTGGTGGATATATTTACAGATTTTAACAACAGGGTAGAAGTACCATCCCGATTCACAGTATCCAGAGATGTGAAAGAGATTTTTGCAATGAGTCGGCTTAAAGTTTCTGATATCCTGAAGGTACATGCATGTTATTTCAGCTTATTAGATACTAACAAGCTGTGGACAGGCATACCCGGGCAAGTTACATCCATGTGCTGATGGTTGGACATTGTCAAATGTTATCTCGTTCATTGGTCTTATGGTTCATTGGGCTGTCAATGGAGATATCCAATCTACCATCCTGGATTTTGTTAAGTATGTCAGCCGCTTCCAGTAATTCATATATTATTAATATGTATCCAGGGCAACTAAGGGACACATGGGCAGTTACATGGCTGCTCGTATTTCTGAATGCTTGCATGAGTTTGGGATACAGGGCAAGGTAAAGCTGCTCGTTAGTGTCGAAAATACTGTAATGTACTCACGTATGACAGGTTCTTGCATTTATGGTGGACAATGCCTCGAATAATAATACATTGGTAGATGAGTTAGGCCAGCTGTTGGACGGGTTCGGAGGATCTCTTTCGCGGGTGTGCTGCTTCGCCCACATTTTAAACCTTGTTGTAAAGGTAATGCCAGTCACTGAGTATGTAATTTACTGCATCATTGATGACGATATAGGCTATACTATCACAATTCAGCCAGAAGACAAAGGCGACAACTGACACCTCTGCAAATGCTGAAGATGACGCTGCTTTCATGGATCTTGAGGATGACCTTGACGAGATCATGGAGATTAGTGATGCTGCAGAAGGTGAAGAAGCAACTGACCAGATTGACCCATCTGTAGAGGCAAGAGATGCAGCTATTGTTGAGGAGGTCGCACTGGAGGCAGATAAGCAAGACCAGATATCCAAGTTGACACGTGCTGAGGTTAATCTTGGGCAGTTTGCAGTGACAAAGGTTGGTGAAGAGTATCATCATACTCATCAGGCTAACATGACACAATCTAGCTTCGAAATGTTGCAAAACAAATCTTCAACAGCCCAACCATCCATGCTGACCTGGAGGCGATGAGTATAAAAAGCAAGATCAAATCTCTCCAGATGATTCATGATGTGGCGATGCATTGGAATAGCACTGCACAGCTTATCGAATGCTCACTTGCTCTCCGCGAAGCTCTCAATTTGCTAGTTAACCTTGAACAACATAACTGCCCATGCTCATCTCAACTCAAGCGCTTCCAATTGACAAAGCCAGAGTGGGAATTACTTGAGAGGTTGTTTCCCCTTTTGGAGGTAAGCCAGTATCATCTTCATGGCTCTGCATTGTCCATAACACACAAGAGTCTAGGTATTTCTCATTGCAACAAAACAAATGTCCTAGAGTCGAACCCCTCTTGTTCATACCGTGATTCCCATTTTTGACATTATCACACAAGCACTCGATGACCACATCAGCGATGGTACTTTGCCATCTGCCGTTCGCATGGCTGCTTGGCGGGGACGTGCCATGCTCAACAAGTACTATGGCCTTACTGATGAGTCAATCATCTACCGGGTTGCGATGTGTATGTAGCTCTTCAATACAGTACTAGCAAAGCTCATTTCATTTTTACCAACAGTACTGCACCCACGTTATAAGTCTTCATACTTTCACAAAGCTGGGTGGCCAGGTTCTTGGGTCACCACCGCGGAAGAATTATTGTGTGTTGAATGGAGTACAAACTACAAACTACGAGCAGCTGAGACAGAGGTCACATCCATGGTATGCAATACTATATTATTGTCTTTTTCATGCAACCTTGCTTAAAAAATACACAGCCACAGTCATCACACAATAAATACTTCAACAACTTCAACACACTTAACACACTGGCTACTACTAACCCAGTGGATGAATGGTTGAATACTCCACCGGTATCTACAGCTACTAACAGACTGCAATATTGGGCAGCCATGCTAGCAAGTGGTCATCCACTTGCAAGAATGGTGCTAGACTTCCTTTCTGTCCCTGGTCAGTGCATGAGTGTCTACCATTCATTATTTGCTAATTTTTCTTCTAGCTACATCCACTGATGTAGAGAGGGCCTTCTCCCGTGGGGGTCTTACAGTATCAAAAATGTGACATTCACTGTCGGATGAGAGCACACGAGCGGCATCTGTACTTGGCTCATGGTGTGATTTACCAGGTGCCGTACCCCATGAGGAGATTATGACAGTGTTCAAGGACAAGGGTAAATGCCCAAAGAACAATAATGTCACAGCTGCTGCGAGTTCTGAGGATGTTGACATGACTTGGAGTTAATATTAATATATTTTGGTGATGCCATAGACACAAGTACTTATGAGTACCTGTAAGTACCCACAAGTACCTGTATGACCCAGAGCTGGTGTGGGTACTTGCTATTTCACAGGTACTTGACCTGTGGATCCAGGTCAGCCATCCTCAACAATTTGCACAGATCTGAGTCTGAAGATTGTAAGACTGTAAACCCGTGGGTATGGATCTGGGTCACCCACAGGTGCACTCGTGCTCACCCTTATTTCACAAGCACCTCCTAGTTGATATAGTAGTAAATACAGAGAATATTGGAATAGCCCATGATTCAGAGTTGATTGTAATATGTTTGTATAATGTCTGTGTAGTATAGAACACTGGTTTGCAAGGGAGACATGTTCCTAGGGCACACTTGATCATACCTGATTAGGTTCGCTCAAGGTTCAATCAAGTTCAATGAGGGTCAATCAAGTTCAATGAGATTGAGTAAACTTTAAGCACAGTCTGAATGTCAAATCTGCTTCACATATATGCTATAATACATCATTCATCTTCATATGAATCATCCTCCTGTATTATATCCTCATCCTCACTACTAGGATCATCCATGTCCACATCTCTGTCCTCTGGACCAAATAGCTCTTTCATAAACCTGGAATTATTGTCTTTAGCAGATGAAACCTGTGTAGGTGGAGCAACTTGCATTGTCTTGTTTTTCTTGCAGGAGGTTTTCTTCCCCTCTTGGCCTTTGTAGACTTTTGCTTCCTAGCTATACAGAATCTTTGTCATTCAAGGTAGATTCGTTGATGTGCAACCAGTACATCAAACCCAGCAGACTGAGATATATCAAAGGTGAATTCTGCTGTGGGCTTCATGGCACATGATCCAGCCTGTCTTTGAGCAACAGCATTCCTCTCAACCAGACCAAGAATATTGTAAAACAGAGGATTGGTTGCAAATCAAACTTTTTTCTGTTTATTAATCAACCATGGTTTACCCACAACCTTCTTGGAGGTTGCCACAGATGTGGGAAGGAAATGCAAGTTTGAAAAGATTGCACCTAATCTGTCCATGACACAGAATCTCTTTTGTTTGTTCTGTGTTTCATGAGTTTGTGGAATTGATGCAAATAGCCTGGTGCAGCACAAAAGGCCTTCCAAGGTGACCAGGAATGAATTGGATCTTCTGGCAAAAGAAAAAAGATAGAGACTCAACCTGAGAAGGAAGTTTGTGGTTGCCCTTGGGGTCTTGATCCAGGCAGATTTGCATTACAAGCCTCAAAGGCACATGCAGTCATGGAAGCATAGACCTTGTCGATAGACCAACATTCCATGGCTTCCTCCAAGCTAGAGGGAGATGGGACACTGTCAGGATTTGCTAGCCAGTTCTTGTTCAGATATAGCCACATTTGAGAAGTGAAATTGGTGAACACTTTTCCCGGCACTGGCTCAAGATCTGTAAAGAAAATATCCCATCTCCATGGTCGCATCAATTCCCATGGTGTATCTGCAACAGCTGTGACAACAGCCTGCCATGTTGGCCTCTCATCCAATAAATATTCCATCCTCATTTATCATAGAAAGTGCTGACCAAAGTGATTTGGCAGTAGTTTGATAACTGCCAGTTTTGCCTTCTACAAGGTGCATGACTTCCATGTCATCCAGCTCCTGTATGCCTGGTAGGCAGGGTATGTGATCCAGGGCAAGATCAGATAGGAAGAACATGCCAGCATGCTCACAGTTCTGAAAAAATTGGAGAAGTGCCCTGGATTTGTGGACATGAAAGTCTAGTATGATTGGAGTGCTGGCAATGCTTTGAATTACATTGCAGATGATGCCAGTCAAGATGCCCATGTTAGGAGGTTTGATGCGATGAAGGCAGATCTGTGCTCATTGTAGTTCCTGGAATTGCCTCCCCAAGAAGTTGAACCAAGTGGAAGATGGAATCCAGAGTATAGGTTGTGATTTGAAATGGCACTGTGTCTACCATGAGATCAGCATGTTATGTGAGGAGCTGAAAATGTACACACCACTAATTCCAGATTAGAAAGAAATACCATGGCAGCAGCACCACTCAACCTGTACTCATCCTGAACACCATAGGAGTGTTCCTTCGCCTTTCCTTCATACATCTCTATTGCAAGATTACACTCCTGCATGAACTGTGGGCTGCAATCATAAGCATCCTTGTCCATCACGAAGGTGGGTGAGTTGTCATTGGGACATACTGCCTCATAGGCAAGATTGTATGCACTCCTGAAGCAGATCTGAGTCCTCCAAGCTCTCTCCTGTCCCATTTCAGCCTGGATTCCACCA
>JBBPQO010000050.1:0-21303 GCA_038092535.1 Xerocomus subilludens | reverse complement strand
AAAGGTGGCGCATTCACGGAGGACATCACCGAGCTACCACCTGCGTTCAAGGATATCCAGGATGCTCTGGAAAGCCCGCGCTTCTACAAGGTACGTACTGCGTCTTCCAATACTTTTGATGTTGACTACAGGTTGTCCAGCCAAGCGATTTCGATGGCAGCCAGGATTACGAAGTTGCACAGAAGCGGTACAAGACGCAATTTGAGTGCGTCTTCACGCCTGTTGAAACCGAATCACCCGGACTGGTTACACATCGTGAATTTGCGGCGTTCTATAACGTCCTCCGATGCTTTGATGAAGATGTGTTGAGGATCACCGGCCGCGATATTTCTTCGTCTTTCAGGGCCAGCAACTTCGCCATGCACTTTATTCATCCCCCGTTTTTCTCCCTTCTTTCCCGCCATTTTGAGTACTGGCAGTGAGTACCTCTTTGCGTTTCTTTTTCGTTACCACTAATATACCTGCAGGGACACCCCATGGGGGTTCCCGATGTTTGTGGAAGCCACAAATCCCCCGAACACGTTTCGAAAATTCATACCTAAAAGCGACTGCATGGTCGTTTCTTCTCAATTTACTATCCCATTCCTCATTTGTGAAGTCATTTCGCATAAATATGAGCATGATCGCTCCCGAATGCTCATTCAGGCTACCGCACTTGCACGCACTGGACAACTTCTCCTACGACCTACCTCGATGAAAAAGTTCTTTGTGGTGGCGATCTATGTTGACGTCAACATGGTTGCATCTCGATACATTGTTATGGAAGGCAGAGATGGCAATGCTAGTAAAGGCTGCAAGCCAGTCAGTCACCATGACTGTGTTTGGCGCATCACTGAACAGAGTGTACAGGTGTCTTTTCATCAAAAAGACTTTGACCTCAGAGAAAAGGACCAGCAGGTGCATTTTCTGCGAGAGATGTACAATTTGGTGATACTGGTGGATGCGCTGTCGGGCGAGTTGGCTCCTTCTAGGCAAGGGTATCTGTATGACATCCGTACGGCCGCAAACAAAGTCATGTCACTCTCAGACGAAGACCGAACACAGACGACAGACGACAGCACCATGCACTCTTCTGTGAGGGCCGGGGGATTACAAGGCGAAGATGATCTCGGTGTTTTCAAGGCCAAAGATATTCAAGATATTTTGTGCCGAATGAATTACAAGATCGAATTCATCCCATACGGTGTAGGGATTCCCGTTGTCCGCAGTGAAATTCGTACCAATGCCTGTTCCAGCGTCCTCACCTTGCCGTGATAGTGAACAAAGCTGGAGATGAGCGCAGATTCCTCAAGTTCGTCGAGCAAGACAAAGAGGTCAAGATACTAAAATATCTCGGGGCGATCCGGTCGCCGTCAAATCATACGATATCTGGTGTGCAGTTCTGGCCTGTGGAAGGATGCACTATGATCTCGATGCCTGTTGCTGGTGGGTGGCTGACGTCGTTGAAGAACCGTTGCGAACACTTGTGGTCCGTGGCGCTGCAGCTCGTTGAAGCAGTCGCATTCATGCACGAGCATAATGTGGCCCACATGGACCTAAAGCCGCACAACGTCATCATCCCGCCAGAAGGGGGACATTTGTCCATCATTGATTTCAGTGTCTCCATTCATGTCCGAAGTGCAGACGCTACATACAAGGGGATTGTCGGTACGGAAGACTATGTTGCTCCGGAAGTTCGCGAGGGATTGTACAAACCAATTCTGGCTGATCTGTGGAGCTGTGGCAGGACATTAAAAGAGTTATGTGCTGGTTGTCACTCCTCAGCGGATTGTGCAACACTTCTTCAGATATCCAGACAACTGATGCACCTGGATCCGGAGGCACGCCCGAAGATGTCTGCCCTATTGGAGTGGATGGCTCTGAAAAAGTGAAGGGATTATGTTGTGTTGCATATGCTGAGGTGTACTGTGGTTTTGCATTGGCTTGTCAGGGTGATGCATACACTTGTGTATAAACATTTCCTTCCTATGCTGTGCTGCATACAAATTTGCAACTGCCTCTTACGATCTTATGATCTGTGGCTGTGTCATAATGAGGCTAGGCTAGCTATATAATGCTTTATCAATTTCCATTTCCAAATGCAAAAGTCACATAAGTGTGCTGTTCTTATGTAACATATATGGTGGCACACAGGTAGCACTCGCGAGAGTTGGTCTCACGTCCGTTTCCGTTTCCACACTCACTCTTTGCCCCACTTGCCAATGCTATTATGGGGGGCCAAAGTTCTTGTCATAATATATCTTCCGCCTTCTCAGAAGGTTGGCGTGGACGTGTAGAACAACAGGGAATCCGTGCTTCTCGGAGGCACAGTCTTTCCGTGGGATCATTCTTGCGACACTCATCGAGCTGAACCTTGGAGAAGAAATTCGATATCCATGTTTGGTCGGGCATGCCTCGACGGACGTACATGCCCTTGCCCTCGGAAAGTGTTTTTGCCGATGTCCCACGGGGGCATGGGGACGGACAGCCATCCAACAGTGTAAAGCTCTTTTGTTGTCTTCCTGCTTTCTTTCTCTCTGCTTGCGGGGTGCATCGTAGTTCCAACGCTATGACGGGTCGTCCGGCTTTCGACTGTGTCCTCGTAAGGAAGCGAGAGTCGCCTCAAACGGTACGTTTAATTGCACCCCTCGTACAGCGGACTGACGCGCACCAGCGACGCCCATCCCTGTTCTCTCACTGTGTCCCGTCCATCCTCGACGAATCCGGGGACGACGAATGCCCTTGTGAGTCGATGTGACCTTTGTCGTGTCCACTTTTGACGGCCATTCCAGCAGCATCGCACAACATACCTACATCAGGAACAAGTGGGTGCGATACGGACGCTGGAAGCTTGTTTCAAGACAGCGATATTGAGGACACAATAGACAACGAAGAGGACGGGTTCCAGAACGAGGATGATCAGTCTGAAGGGACAGAGGATGGCGCCAGTGGCACTGAGGGCGAATATGAAGATGTGACCTCTGGTAAACGGCCTAGAAACCGTCATCACGGCCTCGGCCGGAAGAAGATTCGTATGCAGACAACCAGGGGAATGACGGTGGAAATGCGGGACCTCTCTTCGACTCCATCGAACGTTGCCACCGACGCCACGCCGCATTGTACACAGAAATTACATGTGGACCCATCCAAACCCTGCCCTTCCATTCCGATCACAAAGTGTCCAATACTCACGAAAATTGGAATGTCTTTCGGGCCCTATGGCTTCGTCTGCGAGAAATGCGGATACATATATCCCCCAAGCCATCTCTGCCAGCACATCCTTACGAAGCACAAAAAGGACCTCGACATCACGTCCACCGGAAAGGCAAAGAAAAACCATCACAACCTGGTTGTCTCCCATCTCCTTACGTCCCATGGAGTTCCTGAAGACACCCAGACTTTTGATCTTCCTCCAACGATACCTGATGCTATTCCAGGATTGAGATTCATGTCAGCGTATGATGTCCGGATTGTGCTAGGCCTCGGTGGTTCGCGTGGGACTCGATTCGGGGTCATTATTCGGACGCACACAAGAATATTAAACGTCCAAGTAGAAATGACCTCCATGCAAGCCACATCATCCGGCCTTACAGGCTCGGAGACCTAAGTGGAGGCCGTTCAGAGCTGTCGGACATTGTGATGTTGCTTCCTGAGGACTGGACACCGTCAGGATCCATTCCGCTCATGGTAATTCGAAAAGAATGATTGTCGCACGCGCCATGTGCCCCCCACTTGGTGGCGATTGGATGGCCTGAATACCTCCAGACCCTCAATCGAGCGGATGTCCCATTCATCCTGAAGTTGGTGGAGTTGCCAAATGAGAAGGAAGCAGTCGGCCTCGCCCCAAAGCGCGCTGCCTTGGAAAAGGGTACATTGAAGCTAGACGGGTTATTAGCAGGCTATCTCATCGACGCCAACTTATTCCTTGACGGTTGCCACCCGTCAGTAAGAAAATCAGTGACGTCTGGGTAAGCTACTCTGATGGTGCCTCATTCGGTACTGAGCACCGTTTTCAGAACTAAAGCTCACTATCGGAACCTCACAAGGAAAACATACGTCCACTATCGTTTGTTAATGACAAAGACGCTGTGCATGATGCTACGCACCCAAGGACAAGTCGTATATATAACGTCTCGTTCCTTTCCCGTTAAATGGTCGCATGAACATGCGTTAGCGACCCGAGACAGCCGTGGACTTGTGGTTGTTGGAGAAGGGTGATGCTTATCGTGTGTACGCCGAGTCAAGTGAGTCCGAATCGATCATCTGCACTCTTTTATACCTAAGTGTCTCGACAGTGGGACATTCTTTCTCGTAGATGCGGCGTCAGTGGAAGAACATGCAGACGATCGCCTTGTTCGCCGATGAAATTCAGCTGGTCGACGGGGAAGTGGGTCCGACATACAAGGTGATCATTTCGAGGACGCGGTACATCTCTGCACAAACTGAGATCAAGACGTGTGTCGTGGCGTGCGGTGCGTCACTAGTCACTTGCAAATGATCGAGATCTCGGGGAGTGGATAGGCACACCTTCGCATACTAATTTCAATTTTTTACCAATGTAAGCCAATCGGTATGTGTGGCCTAGTCGTTGCTCATGATTTGTTCAGTTCACGACACCTCGACATGGAAATCTACCGCCAGTCCTTCACTATACCTCATTTTCCTCCGTTGATGATCGCCATGTCAAAGCTGGCATACCTCGCCATCGTGGAGCATGCTTCAACAAAACTTGCTATCGTGTTCATTTCATCTCGGCGCCAGTGCCACATGACCTTGGATGATCTCCTCTTGCACTATACCGCTGACAATAACCCCGACTAATTGTTGAATATTGACGGGGCGGACTTGCAGCCACACCTTGATCACATTGGTGACAAGGCCCTCACAGAGTGTTTGAAGCACGGGATTGGGTATTATCACGAGGCGCTGAACAAGCAAGACAAGATCATCGTTGAATGGTTGTTCGAGTCGGGTGCGATGCAGGTGTTAGGCCGAGAGGCGCGATGGAAGTGGATCTTGCGGTCTGAGGAAAACGTGCCAGTGGGTAGCCTGGCAGTGCCCAAGAAGAGACACGTTGCTAGCAGTCCATACATACTTGAATCGAACGCAATGATCGTTTGAAGGAGTCGCAGTACGGACAAAGGTGGGTCCATTGGCTCGACAAAGACTTAAATTTCACAGCAGTTTGAGTTACCTGTCAGTGCCAGTGATGATCGACTTGAATTGCTTCCTAGTATCGTCAAAGCATCCCAAAATATGACCATCCAACTAGCAGCGGCTGCAATGGACTCGTTGGTTGCCAGACTGATGCGTGTAGCACCACAACCATCGGTAGGCCATTCCGACACCGTTGTGGTGGAGAAGCCAAGACGAGTCACAGAAGATTTTTCTGCTGAGAGATGAGACGAAAAATTGCTCGTTCGGGGGATGCCAGTGGTTGCCAGTGTAGGCTGAAGCGCTGACCAGCGGTCCCGGCGTTACGGGCCAATTCCGAAGTTGCAATTCGATTGCAGGTAGCAAGTGACGCTATAGTACTGGTGATCATCCAGGGCAGAAAGGGACATATGGGTCGACGCTACTAGTAGTAGCTGTTGCCAGTGGCATCACTCTTGTACTTGGATACGATTTCCGGCTGTTCAATTTCACTAGGCCTCAGGATCAAGATGGCTCAGCGAATGAAGGCGCTAGCGCCAGTACTATCCTAACTTGAGTTGAATATAACTTGCCTCAAAGTTTTCCACAACAACAACGCGAACTGGGTTCTTCTGACATGACCGGACGTCGACGTCCGGAACTCAAAACCAAGAATTCTATACGGGCCGTGTGTCCACCTTCCTTACAGTATGTACACTTTGCGAACATAGCGAGCCGTGATGTACTACGAAACACTGCAAGAAGACTTATACAAGATCCATAAGTAGTGAAACATTCGTGCCTATTCCATTTCAAGCATTGCCTCAAGCACTAACTTCAGTGTCGCGTTTGATCCAATGCTGATCTGGCACTGAAGTCGCTCGATTTCTTCTATGTTGCCTTTCACAGATCCCAAAACTAGAGCGGTCTACGACGTGTCAGAGGGCTGAAACGGGAGATCTGATTCCCCTCACCTCGAGGGAAAGCTTCAGTGCGGCGTTAGAAGCAATACTAATTCCATACTGCAATTCTTTGATTTCTTCGAGCCTCTTGAGAAGTGGGGAAGACAAGGGAGAAGTCTATATGAGTGCACATCAAGATTAGATCAGGATAATGAAAATCGAACAACCTGTACTGTTTGCACAGCAGTGGATGCAGGGGCAGGAACGATCATCACGTTGGTTGCGGTGGGGATGGGTGAAGCGCCTGTGGAACAATCTGCTTTTTCCTCTAAAATTCCTTCTTGATGGACGTGGATCAAATCCGATGGCGAGGATGGCTGGGTAGCAAGCAGCCGGGTACTCAATTCGCTTTGGGATGATCTTTCCGATACACAAGATACTCCAGCGGCTGTTTGTATTTCCTTCTTGCGTTTCGCGCCGCGGGGTGGACCAATCTTCACTGAGGGAGACATATGGATAGTTCGTGCAGTCGATGAGGAACTAGCAGTAGTATTGGCGGGATGAGGCGGCACGTTCTTCTTGGACTTCTTGCGGACGTCGTACGGACCTTCATCCTGGATGTCTTCACGCTGTCGCTTGTGCCTCTCAACGGGGGTGGTCGCCTCCTCATTCATACCTTTGGCAGAGATCACCGACAGGGATAGAGACACAGGAGTATTCTTACTAGATTCGTTCTTCGACTGTATCATCTTCTCTTTTTTCTTCGCCTCCCATTGGGCCACAGCCTGATCCGTACAATCAGACTTGTCAACCCATGATGGTTCCCAAAATTTTCCGGTGTCAGCGTCTGTACCAGCCCAGACAACATGGTATTTCCTTGCATTTTCGGCGACGATCTCCACTTCCCACAATGAGTCGTTGTCATCGACGTGCGGAACGAAGGGAACTTCGCGGGTCATGCCTTTGTGGATGACTGGAAAACCGGAGTCAGAACAAGCAACGGAGACTTGAAAATAGAAATTAAAATAACGGGAAAAACCAGAGACGGCTCGCCTCGGACCCCAGGTGGGAAGTGGATTTGTGAGGTATTTCCGGGACTCGAATGGTCATCTGGGTTGGATGGAATTCCTGTCTACTGCCACATGCCGTGAGTCGGCAGGGGGTCGGGGGCTATTAGCTGAGCCGACTTGGAGACGCCCGATGGATTTAAGGGCGGGAATCTGGATGTAATTCATGATTGTACGGAAACGAAAGTGGGACAGCATCATTGTACAGTGGTGCGATATCGTGTCAGAGGAAACGAATGCAAGGCTGCAAAAGAAAGAAAAGTAGAGGATAGGTGGTATTGATATCACCTGCCGTAGCCCTTCACTTGGCCTCGCTTAGCCGAAGTCGGGGCCACGATCGAGTCAGTCTGGATTGCCATCACGAGGGACCGATCGGACGGATCCCCGTGTATACCAGCGGGAGGGCTTCTCGTTGTAAACAGGGCCGATCAGAGAAGGGCTGGCGTAAGCGGGATCGAGCCGTGGACGTAATCGAGAGTGCGACGTGGCTTAGATCAAAATGGCACCAATGATTGAGAACAAGATGTTTGTGAATCACAACGCTGCAACAACCATCGTGCCGTTCTCCAAAATACTTTTCACTTTCAAGGTAGCTGGACCAGAACGCTGAGATCGACAGACGGAGAACGAAGAGATGCAGGTCAACGCACCCAGAAGTAGGGAACAACGCTGCGTCAAATATAATGTGGCAAGAGTCTCGACGTTAATGAGGAAATGGGTCGAGATGATAGGACGGGGCCGCAATCTGCTGGGATTACTGTGACCCAGACTCCATCCAGCAACGTGATTCATTGTACGCATGATCGGGTAATTTGGGTTCGATAAAATCCGAGCCAGTGGCACCGTCTGGGAAGCGCAACCTTGTCAAAGACCATCTTTTTGAAGCCGTTGCTGAGCAGATTCTCGACACCCTCCAAAAGTTGATAATGTCCACCAGGGTTTTGTGCAGGAGTCTTGAGGTTCGGACGACGAGCCAGGGTGAGAGGCTCATGCAAGTCTTCAAGACTGAGTGCGGCAGGATCTCCATGAATCGGACCCAGTCGGGGCCATCGTCATGATCTTGTCGATGGCAGTTCCAAGGAGAACCGGGCAACGAATGCTGTCCCAACAGTAGATGCTGTCGAGGGTTCCGGGAACAGTGACGGCCCGGGGACAGTGGTCATACCTCTCGGGCTCATCGCCACGGCGACGGACGTGTTCATATCCTCCAGCAATTTTTGGTTTACACGCGACGCGAGCGGTGCCATATGCATCGCCGCATCGGCGAAGCCGTTGGCATCGCAAGCCCCCTCCTGCGCAAGCTCCCCGCCGTGCCCGGGTTCGTGGGGCTACATCTCGAGGACACTAAAGACTCGATACGCTAGCTGTCTCGTGTCTGTGGTCGGCTATGGTCATGGGCTGTCTGTTGCGATCGGAGGAGCGGGGACGTGCTATATGCTGCGTGGGCATGGAGATGGGCCATGCTCCGTGTGCGGGTGGCAGGGCCGGGAGGGGGCGTGGTGGGAGCTGGGGGCGTTGATAGTGCGTCGATGGCTTATCGTTGTTAGTATGAATTCGTTTTAGTGGGCCAACCTACCTAGTCACCTTCTTCGTCTTCTTCGGCATTCGAGTCCCTTCATCACTCACGTCCTTCGAATTATAAGTCAAATCAACACCCAGCGAATGACCGGACGAACCTGCCACATCAATCAAGAACTTGGTTGGTACCAGTGACGACAGCATCCTTCTTGATCAGGTCCGCCTCGTCATCATCGTCTCCTTCACTCAATTCATAGTTGACACGCCATCACTCTTCGTTTTAGTCAGTAGCTGCAGTGCCTACACCTCCAAGCCTACATCGGAAGGCAACGGGTGAGTAAAGGGATTTAAAGATACCTGCATTCCAAGAGCTGAATGGCGGTACAGGTAAGGAGTCACCTTGGCACGCGTAGCATCTTCAATATCAACATCAACCTCTTCCTCGCCCTCTGAAATTGATCCGACGTTCTAAGTCCTTCCCTCCGCACGTTCCTTCGGCCACTCGACTCATCTTGATTGTGATACGAGCTCTTCAAAGATTCATTCTCAATGCAACGTCGTTGACGGGAATGTGTAGGAAACCCACAAGTCCTCCAGTAGCCGAAGAACAGCTGCGATGAAGTTGCGAATATCAAGTCGACTTCGCCAATTGAACCATGGCCCGATGCAACAACCTTGAAAGGAAGACCGCTTCTGGGAGCTTGAGTCTTCTACGGTCCACCCGCCCACTTGTTGCCCGCTGAAATGATAGGTCCTGGATGAACGGAGAGCATCCCGTGACACGTTACGCGTTGCTAGCAACTGGCGCTGATACTGGACTTCCCTACCTGAAACTCCCTCAGCGTGCTCTCGACGATTCTCGCCACAATCAACACACCGCGATGCATTCCACGACAACCGTGACCTTTCTGCCGGAGCAAAGCCTTTGCATCGTCGCATGCGGTATCGTTGACCATTTGATCACTCCTTTCATTAGGTTGTCGACCGCCCCATGTCCGGTCGTGCTGCCGATTCGGAGCCCCGACCATCTGGATTCGACACCCGCACTCAACGTCAGCCTTGGACCTTGGACTCAAGCTACTCTGTTGAACGTGCACGGCATGGGATGAGTATATTGCGTATGTTGTTGCTTGCAGCTTTCCTCGTCCGTTTCCACTTAGGCGCATTTCTCGCTATGACTTCTTCGAGCGCCATCTTTTCCAGATCGAGAAGGAATCGTAATGCCCTCGACTTTGACGCAGTGGCTCCGTGGCGGGCGGAGGAATTTTCAGACGTGGGATACATGTCATCCGTCATCTCTACCACTGGCGCTGAGAGTCTAGACTGGCTCGATAGTCTCGAATACCCTTCTCGGTACTTCAGAAGGAAGAGCCAGTGCCCTGCCCTGATGATCGACATGATGACTTCTCGCCGTTACAATGGGAGCTTCGTACCCTTCCAATCACCTGTAGGGGCTCAGAGTCCTTGCAGCACCCTCATAAGAGTTCGTCTCACATCCATTTCCGCACTCGCACTTTTTCTGCGCTCACCACTGAAGCTTAAAGCACAAAGTAATATCGTATCATCTCTTCCGCCTTCTCCGAAGATCGGTGGGGGGTATTTGAACGACACGGAATCCGTGTTTTTCAGATGCACAGCCTTTGCGTGGGATCATCGCTAGAACGCCATCGGCTAATCCTGGAAAAGAGACTCGATATTCATATTTGGGATATCTCGTTAATTTGCATCGACGCATCCCATGGACAGGTCGAGACCGGAATGGTCTCGGGCATCCGACAGCGTAAAGCTTTTTTTTTTCGTCTTCCTGTTTCGTCTTATTTATTTCTCTCTATTTTCAAGGGGAATCGTGGTTCCAACGCTATGACGGGTTGCCCAGCTTTCGACTGTATCCTCATGGCGGAGCGAGAACCGCCTCGAACGGTACGTTTAATTGCATTCCACACGATTGGTCCTCGTACAACGGGCTGACGCGCACCAGCGACGCCCATCCCTACTCTCTCACTACGTCCCGTCTATCCGTGACGAATCTGCAGTCGGCGAATACTCTTGTGGGTCGATGTATGACCCTTGTCATGTTCAAATTTCACGGCCATCCTTGCAGCCTCGCGCGACCTACCTCGGACACAAGTGAATGCGATACGAACTTCCAGTTTGAAGGGACAGAGGATGACGCCAGTGATATTGAGGACGAGTATGAAAATGTGACTCCTGGTAAACGGCCTAGAAACTGTCATATCATGGTCCCGGCCGGAAGAAGATTCGTATGCAGGCAACCAGGGGAACGGTGGGATACAGTGTGGAGATGCGGGACCCCTCTTTGATTCCCTCAAACATTGCCACTGACGCCACCCCGCATTGTACGCAGAAATTACATGTGGACCCATCCAAACCCTGTCCTTCCACTCCGATCACAAAGTGTCCAATACTCACAAAAATTGGAATGTCTTTCGGGCCCTACTGCTTCGTCTGCGAGAAATGCGGATACATATATCCCCAAAGCCATCTTCGCCAGCACATCCTTACGAAGCACAAAAAGGACCTCGACATCACGTCCACCGGAAAGGCAAAGATAAACCATCACAATCTGGTTGTCTCCCATCTCCTTACGTCCCATGGAGTTCCCGAAGACACCCAGACTTTTGATCTTCCTCCAACGATACCTGATGCTATTCCAGGATTGAGAGTCATGTCAGTGTATAGACGTCCAGATTGTGCTAGGCCTCGGTGGTTCGTGTGGAGCTCGATTCGGGGTCATTGTTGGAATGAACACAAGAATATGAAGTATCCGAGTAGAAACGACCTCCGTGCACGCCACAGCATCCGGCCTTACAGGCTCGGAGACCTAAGTGGAGGCCGTTCAGAGCTGTCGGACATTGTGATGTTGCTTCCTCCTTGCTAGATTATCCAAGCCGTCGAAGAGTGGTTAATTGGGAATCCTCGATACATTACACGCCATCTCGATTTGCGAGCTGACCAACATTCCGGGAACCGTGAGAAACAGCAAAAAAGTCTGCAGGATGCGAAGGGCGAGTGGCGGGACGAATGGTATCGATTCTGTGAGCAGGTCCTTACATATCAACCTCAGCCTTGCCGGAGGGATTGGGGAATGAGGGGTCTTCCCAGCCCGAGGTCGAACGACCAGGTCGAATGATAGGCTCACACCCTTTTTTTCCGCAATTTGATTACATGCTGTTGATATCATTGTCTACATGAATGGCTGATGTGACCAAAGTAATGAAGGAAGCGCATGGGAGTATGTACTGTGGGGAAAACCCTGCGTTGACAGTTGTGAACTATGCGGAACTAATCATCGAGTGCATAGTGCTGTCGTCCGTTGTCTGTGTTCGGTCTTCGTCTGAGAGCGACATGACTTTGTTCGCGGCCATACGGATGTCATACAGATACCCTTGCCTAGAAGGAGCCAACTCGCCTGACAGCGCATCCACCAGTGTCACCAAATTGTACATCTCTTGCAGAAAATGCACCTGCTGGTCCTTATCTCTGAGGTCAAAGTCTTTTTGATGAAAAGACACCTGTACGCTCTGTTCAGTGATGCGCCAAACGAAGTCATGGTGACTGACCGGCTTGTGGTCTTTACTAGTGTTGCCATCTCCACCTTCCATAACGATGTATCGAGACACAACCATGTTGACATCAACATAGATCGCCACCACAAAGAACTTCTTCATTGAGGTAGGTCGTAGGAGAAGTTGTCCAGTGCGTGCAAGTGCAGTAGCCTGAATGAGCATTCGGGAGCGATCATGCTCATATTTATGCGAAATGACTTCACAGATGAGGAATGGGATAGTAAATTGAGAAGAAACAACCATGCAGTCGCTTTTGGGTATGAATTTTCGAAACGTGTTCGGGGGATTTGTGGCTTCCACAAACATCGGGAACCCCCATGGGGTGTCCCTGCAGGTATATTAGTGGTAACGAAAAAGAAACACAAAGAGGTGCTCACTGCCGGTACTCAAAATGGCGGGAAAGAAGGGAGAAAAACGGGGGATGAATAAAGTGCATGGCAAAGTTGCTGGCCCTGAAAGACGAAGAAATATCGCGGCCAGTGATCCTCAACACGTCTTCATCAAAGCATCGGAGGACGTTATAGAACGCCGCAAATTCACGATGTGTAACCAGTCCGGGTGATTCAGTTTCAACAGGCGTGAAGACGAACTCAAATTGCGTCTTGTACCGCTTCTGTGCAACTTCGTAATCCTGGCTGCCATCGAAATCGCTTGGCTGGACAACCTGTGGTCAACATCAAAAGTATTGGAAGACGCAGTACGTACCTTGTAGAAGCGCGGGCTTTCCAGAGCATCCTGGATATCCTTGAACGCAGGTGGTAGCTCGGTGATGTCCTCCGTGAATGCGCCACCTTTCTGATTCCCTTCTACGTCTGCCGCGGCCCATGACCCGAGACGCCCAACATTCACCCGTAGACATTCGAACAACGCGGCGTGACTCTGGCTCAATTCTTTGGTCATATTTTCGAACTGCAGGCACGCTGAGAAGTACCACAGCTGTCAGCATGAGCTCGCAGAGCCTGAAAGACTGCATCGCTTACGGTCAGGAAGATCGATGACTAGATAAGCATAGTCAGGGGAGAATTGTTCCGCCAGCTGGCGAACCGTTGTTGTTATGGGTTCGACGTGCGACTTGTTACCCACTTCTTCACATCTCTGCTTGGCTTGACGTAGGAATGCATCGCCCTCTTGGAGCCTTGGCTGGGCGAATAGAACTGGGTTTTCGAGTCTGTAGAACGTACATTCATGCCACGTAACCTGAGCAGGGATGGTCCGAGACACGACAGGGTCCTCTCGAAGACTCGTAAATAACTCGACGAGGTTGTCGCCAGCGTTGACCGAAGCACGCGCCGGCTCGTTACCACAGAGGACATAGAAATGGACTTTTCAGTTCGGAGACGGAAGTGGCAAAGCCAATCAATTAGTGCATTAGATGGCAAGGGGACACCACTCACTCCGCGTAGCAACCGTCGGACCGAGAACTAGAGGACGGGGAGCGGATTTCGACTGGCCCATGCAGAGTGATGAATGTTAGCGAACGCTTGAACAATTGTGGACCGGTGGACTACACACTGGCATCGCCTCGTCTCCTGCCTTCGTTGATTTTGTCACGAGCACGTGACCCGACAAAGATAGTGGAATTGTGGTGGGGTGGTGTGTGTGTGTGAAGCTCAGAGGGAGAAGCGAAACGAGGTGATGCAAATGAATGGGAAGGTAGAAAAGACGTGGTAGGAGTCTGAGAGCACGCTGGATCGATCCTCAAGGGCCTCGAGCCCCGAATTTAAACGATTATACGCTACGCTATCAAAGAAGCGCGGAAGTTGTCGGCGATCGTCGACGGAACGGCGTTTGCCAGTGGCCCACCACAACATGCTCGAATTATACTAAGTAAAGACGAATACGAGCAGCTCAATGTTGCTCCTACACACTACAAGCGCTATGTCACGGTCGTGCTCGGAGGGGGTACAGCGTTTGTCCGTCCGAGTTGGAAGCAACCATGTCGTTGTCAGCAGCCATCTGAATCGGAATCGGTCAGTGCCATCTTTGTCATCGGGTATAAGTACCCTCTCGCAGCTTGACTCGGAGCGAATGCTCTATCCGCACATTGATGTTGTGGACTGTGGACTGTCGCAAGTATGTAGTTCTTGCAGCGGTTCAATGTCAGCGGCACGGTAACTCCCACTGAGGGTTCCAATTTTCTCTGGAGATGATGTCCAGGCACTGAGTTATGTAATGGAGATCCAATGTCAATATTTGCGACCGCGACCGTGCAAGTGACTGGCTCGCCTCGCGTAACCCCCCATTGTGAGTGAGTCTATCGAATCCAGCTTCACCCTCGCCCAACATGCGGTTGTAGCGGGCGGTGGACCGAAAGCAAACAGACCTTCGGTGCTTGCTTGAACTTGAAAGAGGGATGGAGTGGGTCCGAAAAGTCGTCTCGTTAGACGTATGCGACTGGCATGTACAGATGAGATACGAGACAAACACGCCCGAAGTTCATCCGAGCAACCAATGCCCGATTCGATTCGGAAACCGAGGACGTTGTGCTGTAACCCTTGCCGCACCACTCCAAAAAGTCTCTCCGAAATGCATAACAAATAACAAATAGGTTCATGCTTTTTTCATACTTTGCGTTTGAACCTTCAAAGTGCTTTTGATGTAACACTTGGATGTAGTCCACATCCTGGATCACTTGTTCCTTGTTATCCACGAGAGCTTTCACATAAGTAGAAAGATCCTTGGTGTTGACAGATTGTAATTGGGCGTTGCAGATTCGTGAGCAATTCCACATATGCGCAATCCGGATACCCACATGAAGCTGATCTGTATAACGTGTCCAAACCATGCATGTGCTTTTTCTCAGAGGTACCGCCAAGAAACGAGATACTCTCAAAGACCAAGGCACAATCCCGTTTATCACTCCGTGGATCGAATGGAATGGCGATCAACCATGGAAGAATCATCTAGAAATCGATGGTCCCAGCACGAGAATGGCCACGTATGAATGCAAGAACATGCAACAGCGCATGCGTTCTGACACACTCCAAAAGGGGCGAAGACAAGAAGAGAGTCCCAAGGAGAAAAGCTAAACATGCTGTCTCTCAAGTTGAGGAATAGCGCTTGTAAAATAGATGTTGAAAAACAGTTGGGGACAGCATGCGCAAAGGTGGAGGCGAGAGCATAGATCTCTTGCATCAAATAACACAGAACTGACTCGAATCGGTAGGAATTTGGTCTACCTTTGATGCATTAGGTTAGCTGAGTCGCCGAATGAGAAACGGGCTACATACACTGAAATCCAAGCTGCAGAGAACTCGCGAGGAATAGGCAGGGCCGGAATCAAGGCGAGGATCGAGGCTTGCAGAGCATAAATGGTGTTTCGTCCTCCTGGTTTGATAATCACCTTCATGCCCGCATGACGTGCCTCCAGTGCCTTGTACTACCGTGAACATTGCATCCTCAACGAGATGAGTAGATTGAATAAACCTCTTTCAAGTTCAAGTTGTCACTCGCTTCCGGCAGGGTCAGACGCATGGCCCGCATGAAACCATGGGCTAGCAAGATCTGTTGATCTCCCGAGGCTCATATCAGGAGCGCGCGACAGACCAGATACGCCAATGCGCGAGCATGGGGCATGGGGTCGTGCAACTTGGACAGTAAGACCGTAATGTCCTGTGTGCAGTTGCTTGCGATGAGAATGTTCTCTATGAATGCACCCCGCAGTTTGAGTATCCGAGCACGGCCTGTGCAAAAGCACTCGCCCGCTATCTTGTCGGCTACACCAAGGTTAGCTTCGCATAGCTTCTCGTTGCCTCCATCGCTTTCGTCCTCGTGGGCCTCTTTGCCCAACAACGACGCTTGAACCCATATATCCACGCAACCTCGCAACCATCCCGTCTGGAAACAACCACCCTCTTCGATCCCTTCCCATACACCACGCGTTGTATTAAACTTTGCTTTTGAGGCCAACAAGAAGGGGGAAAGCGCGATTTGCTGGACAGCAGAGGTGGAGTCAGGATGTGTTCTAACAAAAGGCCCTGCGATGAATGCTGCATGTGCATGCGAAACTGCTCGGGCGAGAGGTATTGGGAACAACTGTGAGGTGATGATATCTAGCAGTTGCTAGGGTAACGTAGTTGGAGCGATCGTTGAAAGGAACAAATCAGGCGAGTCGTAAAGCACTAAGCTCTGAAGGTCCAGTCAGCAACACAATCGCGAGGGCATCAGTCATGAGACGTACGAGTCTTGTCCTTGAGACCTTCGCGAAGGATTAAGATGCATTCGTGTGCGACGTTCCTAAAATGAGGGATGATCCGCGGCCCGAGGGCAGAGCTGACGGGGGGCATGTCAGGCTCGTGCATGCTAGAACAATACAATGACGCACACAAAGCATGGAAGAACAGACACCCCCGCTCCCGCCGTGGCGGATGTCCGTGACCGCACCATCTTGAGAATGTGTGGCAAAGTCGTTACGGGCGTTGCCTCTTCTCCATTACAACACGTGGATCCCGACGCCTTCAGTACTTCGAGCGCAGATTCGGCAGGGGAACCAGCAGTTTGGTGTTCTATGATGTCCCAAATGGAGCCGATGAGGTAGGATCGTCGCTTGACACTCCTCGCGTAGCTTCTCAGTGACGAGTGGAATTCTGGCGGAACGGAAACGACACCACCAAACACCACCACCTGAATCTAGTCCATATCCGTGAAGCAAACAGATAACAAAAAACGCACCCTCGTGTCTTGGGGCGTTAACATCACACAACTTGCAGTCAAGAACTCTCTAGCAGAAATGCTGTTCACGATGCGCTCAATGCCGCTCTGAGCCACGGAAACGATTATCAGCAAGTCGCTTTCCGAGGCGTGAGAGGTTGCGATCGGAAGTATGGCTGATGATGTCGGTGGTACTACCACCCTCTCCGTCATCCAGCAGTTCGTCCGGTCCTGATGGTGCCAAGGACGTGCTCGCAAACAAAATAAGTGCTTGTATGCGACGTTTCAGCGTTGCAGAGGTAGATGAAGAGTGTTCCCCGTCCCTACAATATAATCTCGATAACCGCGGTTAAATGACGGAAGGCGTGCACGATGCTAACCGAGGATAATCCAAAAATGAAGGCATGGCATTTTCGGGTTCTCCACAAGCTGAGATCTAAGCCGCAAGCACTCTTTCAATACTCTTGTCAATACCTGCAGCGAGTTGTGAGTTTCGTTAGACCAATAGACTGCGAAGACGCACTGACAACAGTTCTGGGCGGTCGAAATGCCGTAGCAACGAGGTAGGTAGGGTCAGCGTATTTGATGCTTCTTCCGGGGTTCGGGGTTTGACGGCTCGCGCAATTGGTGACTTTCTCCACAAGGAGCATGCAGACTGAAGCCAGGAAAGCTTGTGCTCCAAGGACCTCCGATAGATGCACGAAAAAAGCTAGTGGGGTGGTTGGGTAAACGAGTCACTCCTTTCGCTCAAAGACACACTTTTGTCGCTGATGTCGGGTGAAGATGCGCAGGAAATCTCTTGCCCCGATGTACAAGTCGAGGCCATCCAGGTGTTTTGTTTTCAGGGACACCGGTACAATGTTGTTGATGGTCTGCGACAAATTTTTGAGCTGGATTCGAGAACAAAAGAACGTGAACTCACGTTCTGGACGACTTTGAAGCTATATGAATCGTCTCCATGGAAGACATTGGATCCCATAAACTTGAAAATGGGCATAATGTTGTGGAGGACAGTTGGCCATCAACACTTGACAGACGTAGTTCGTCTCCGACAGTCCCCAAAGGTCTGAGCGGACGATTTCTTTAAGCGTTTCCAGAAGATGAGATATCAAATCCAAGGATCCCGGAATCTCAGTGGTCCGGTCGGAACTGTATGAGAAGTTGGGTTATCAAAGCAATGTCACAAAGAAGCTTCCCTAGTCCCTAGAAGCGTTCGGGATGCCAAGTACTGGGTGCAATGTATAAGCAAGCATAACATATATCCGATGTGCGTTGACCCATTGCTTCACCAGCTTCACCACCCGCCTGTAACAAGATAGCACAGACTTCCGTGCGTCACTCGAGATCGAGATTCGCAATGAGCCTATGCTCAACGGCGAGGTTCACGTAGAGCTCTCGTGCAGATGCATCCGAATCTGTCGGACTCTGATTAATACACGCAATTAAAGATGGGTAAAGAAAGTCCTGAAACGAACTCAGGCCATATTGCTTTGTCGTCTCGACGTCCGAGGTCTACACATGTCTTTGTCAACAAATGTTCTCGCACTCGCAAGAGCCTCGCGATCAATGCGAGCACGGGGCTGGTCTGGAAAAGTTGACCATGACACAATTGAATTCCAAGTTGTAGATTCAGTGTTTCCATGTAACACATTATAACCCTCGTAGGCGCTACTACTACTTACTGTGTGTAATCTGTAACCTGGCTGTAAATTCCTCCGTTATCGAGTCCATTGTGCCGCAAGTAGTTCCCATCGTCCCTGCCATTTTGTTATTGGAGAGTGACATAACTTTGCCTGTGGCTGTATGAATGTCATGCAGATACCACTGCTTAGAAGGAGCCAACTCGCTCGACAGCACATCCACCAGTGTCACCAAATTGTACATCTCTTTTAGAAAATGCACCTGCTGGTTCTTTTCTCTGAGGTCAAAGTCTTTTCTATGAATAGACACCTGTACACTCTGTTCAGTGATGCGCCAAACACAGTCATGGTGACTGACTGGCTTGCGGTCTTTACTAGCGCCGCCAACTCCATCTTCCATTACAATGTATCGAGATGCAATCATGTTGATGTTCACATAGATCGCCACCACAAAGAACTTCTTTGTCGAGGTAGGTCGTAGAAGAAATGGTCCAGTGCGTGCAAGTGCGGTCGCCTGGATGAGCATTCGGGAGCGATCATGCTCACGTTTATCCGAAACGACTTCACAAATGAGGAATGGGATAGCAAATTGAGAAGAAACAACCATGCAGTCGCTTCTGGGTACAAATTTTCGAAACGTGTTCGGGGGATTTGTGGCTTCCACAAACATTGGGAACCCCCATGAGGTATCCCTGTAGGTATATTAGTGGTAACGTGGTGACAAAAAAAACCTAAGATGCTTACTGCCGGTACTGAAAATGGCGGGAAAGAAGAGAGAAAAACGGGGGATAAATGAAGTGCATGGCGAAATTGCTGGCTTTGATTGACGAGGAAACTTTGATGCCAGTGAGCCTCAACACGTCTTCACCAAAGCCTCGGAGAACATTATAGAACGCCGCAAATTCACGATGTGTGACCAGTCCAGGTGATTCGGTTTCAACAGGCGTGAAAACACGTTCAAATTGCGTCTTGTACCGCTTCTGTGCAACTTCGTAATCCGGGCACCAATTGAATTTGCTTGCCTGAACGCCCTGGCGTTAGCATCAAAAATATTGGAATACATAGTACGTACCTTGTAAAAGCGCCGGCTTTCCAGCGCATCCTGGATATCCTTGAACGCAGGTGGTACCACGGTGGTGTTCTCCATGAGTGCGCCACCGTTCTGATTCCCTTCTACGTCTGCCGCGGCCCATGACCCGAGACGCCCAACATTCACCCGTAGACATTCGAACAACGCGGCGTGACTCCGGCTCAATTCTTTGGTCATATTTTCGAACTGCGAGGACGCTGAATAAAAAAACATTGAGAACCAGGTTTCTCATTAATGGCCTACTCACTTGAGGTCATCCTTGATCGTTGCAGATGGCAGAGGGGGAACGGCCAGCAGCAGCGTGCAGCGGTCACCTCATTTTTGAAGCGGAATTTGCCGTCTACAAGTCAGTTATTTTGAGTTCTGAGTTGATTACACAAGCACAAACCACTACCGTACCGTGCTTGCGAACTGTCGTCCTGTCGTCTACAATGATGGAATCACGTTTGGAAACGCATACCTCGCGCTCACATAAGTGAACGATACCTGGGGCGGATGAAGAACCGACACGCGTACCTTGTGCCCTCGATGATGTCCTCGATTCTTGTATCGAGTGGATATTTGAAATGAACCATAATTCCCCTAGTCTCGACCCCAGCGCCCTGCATTCGCTTACTCCATTCGTTTGCGACAGCTGGGAGTTCCCTAAACAAGCCCTGGAAGAGCGGCAGTAGGGGTAGCGGAGCCCCCCTGACGAGAGCGCGGGCTGCCTATCCCACCCCTTTACCTACCTTTGCCCGTACTGTGCCGAGTACGGCCTCCCCTATCGCGGTTCCAGATCTTCGGAGATGGAAGACCGATGGACGATGCATGCAGCGTCGACAGCCCTCGGTTCCCTTTTTTGTGCGCAGACTTAAGACTTGGACGCTTCGCGACCCAGTCTCGCCAGCCACCTGAGGAGCGTGAAAAAAATGTGGGTTATCAGGGGATCTTCTTTATTCGACTTAATTTAGCTTAATTTACTTGCTCGGAATTCTGGAAGTCAGAATAGCCACTATTTCCGGACGCACGGGGAGGTTCAGAGGCAACCTCACGACTCGCAAGCGCCTGGACGTCCTCGCCAGGCTGCCAGCGATTGTGTTCTGAGCGAAGGGCGTAATAGACGTAGACTTAGTCTGGAAGAAGAATGACTGGCCCGGGCGCAAAGGCAGCGGCAGCGAAAGTTCCTAATCGTGGAAGTCGGATGAACGCTTCAAAGGCAACTGTGTCTCCCATCTCGGTCTGCAGAGGCGGTGCAATGAGGCGGCTTCAAGTGTGGCGACAGTAATAGTGATAGTGACTAGAGACAAACGGGGGCAGGCTTGTCAATGGGGCGGAGTTCGAAACTTCGGATTCGGAGTAGGCGAATGGAAGCGAAGCGAAAGTAGGCGAATGGAAGCGAAGCGAAGTGTGATTTTTGGTTGGCCGAGTTCGACTCAATTCGTTGTATCGAGGGTAAGCGAAGTGACCACTTTCGAACTCTCGAGGTCACAGCGGAAATACGGCCCGCGTCTTGCCAGTGCTTGATGAAAAAATGCGTTCCGACGGGATTGATAATGCCTGAGTTGGCAGGACATCCATGGCGACATGAAAGAGTAATGGATAGATATATTCCTGGTGGTTGGTCTCCCGCTGGTACTACTACTAGGTAGTTCAAAGATAATCACATCATAATCACAGGTACTTCCACAAATCTCGCGAAGTGGACGAGCTGACTTCGTTCCCAATTCGGCGTCTTTGAACTGGACGAAGTGGCAT
>JBBPQO010000049.1:0-21732 GCA_038092535.1 Xerocomus subilludens | reverse complement strand
GATGCCAGGGTGATGTGGCATCATTGCTGACACATCATGCACAGAGTGCAGATTTGTTATCCCATCAGTAATGATACATTCTCACAAGCTAGTCATGTCATACAGGATCAGAATCATTTCAACAAGCATGAAGACGGAATAGCAGGCCCATCAGTACAACCTACATATTCTGGGGAGCATCATTACCAACTAATATGGCTCTAATTTCCAATCTGGGCCATCTGTTTGCATATTGGTGCATAGTTCTCAACAAGTTGTAAATACACCATTACACCATACCAACCCCTGATGACACCTCCAGGTTATGATTCCCCTATTCTGACACATTGGGCTCTAGTGCATGCTGATGCAATTGCCAATTACATGATTGATTGATTCCACCTTCTGATGGGGAAAGACCCAGCTGAACCCTCTGCACCATCCATAGATATCAGCACTGTATGGGAAGCCAATCAAATGGCCAGGATTCTTGCCAATTCCTATTCCAACCAAGGTACAAGTTTCATAACCATCCTTGCAGGCCAATCTTTCACTCAGATACAGTAATCCTCCTTGACATTGATGTAATTCAAATGGGAGCTATGGCAAACAACAAAGTCAAATACTGAGATTCTGCAGGTTTCCAATGTCAATCCAACTGAATTGTGACCTTTGGAGGAAATTACATCATCATCTATGTTCACTGACTGTGCTGGAAATATCATTCTTTGGTATTTGCCTTGTGCTATTACTGCAGAAAACCAGGCAAGTACTAGTTCTACAAATACATTACTGTTCCTCACTCTGATAAAGAAATCTATCTGGGAAAGACTTTCCATGTTGCACCAGTCCTTGAAACACAGCATAACCACAGCAGGATCTTGGCAAAATGATCCGGAATTATTTCATCCTGGAGAAATGCTGTATGGCACAATCAATTTCTCTCTGGGTTGGTTCAAATTGGGCCATCTGGTATACTACCACTGTTGCTGATTGAGCTGTTGTAGTTGGCTTCTTTGGAGCTGGAGGTTTCATATTACCTGAAGGCTGCACAAAATGGCAATGGTGCCTGGGAGTGGGTCTCCAAAGTTTCTCAGCATTCCATGTTGCTTTCTGCAGCATTGTCCATTATGCATCCAGACATGTACCTGATGGACAGGCAAAGCATGGCTGAGTTGGAAAGGTGGGCAGAATTACAGGGGAAGGAAGAAGTGATTGATATGATATCCCATTGGCCCACTGTGTACAACATCACAACTCTCTATGTCAACCAGGCTAGTCCAATTCACAAGGACTGCTTTGGTCATGCACAATGGCTGGACACTCTAGTTAGTGTTGGGACTCATGGTGACTTAGACTTTGTACTGCCAACTATTAGGATACAGGTTCTGTACAATCCTGGCATGGTCCTCAGTCTTTCAGGCAAGATGCTTGAACAAGGAGTAGGATGTGCAAATGGTGAAAGATGGGTTACATCAGAATGTGCATTCTCAATGCAATGTGGTGAGCTGCAATTACTCAATGTATGAGAAGGTCGGATTGGTATCATAAAGTATGTGGCATGGATCAGATACAGATATGGTTGTCATGTATTATTTCCACTTTGCAGTATGTCAGTATTGAATGAATACAATTAAATATATCAAACTCCATTGACAGCTACTGTCTTAGTTTCCATGTCCCAACCATTTCCTTCCAAGCACTTTCCAGCTTCCCTAAATTATCTGCTTCCTCCTGCTGCACCTCTGCAATTTCTGCCAAAATCTAATCCCTTTCCTTCGAGATCTCCTGGTTGTAAATGGTGTGCAATGGAGATGTTCTGGTTGTCAGTCAACACCCCTATTGTCATTAGCCTATGAAGCCAAAGAAGGGGAAAGCAAACCTGGAAGAATTCAAATGCTTCCCCTTCATCAAATGCATGTCCTGGGTGATAGTCACCATTCCTGGTCCACCAGGCATGTTGGAATCCATCAGCTGGGGAGGATGCATCAGGGTGCCATCCTGGTACCATGGCTTCAATTTCTTTGAGTAGCCAGAAATCTTGGTCTGACATTGCTTGAAGTGCATCATTGAAGCTGCTCTTGCTCTCCACCCCTCTGGTGAATGCTGACAGAACTGGTGGAAGCACCAGGTGGGTTATAATCTGCATGGAGTATGCTGTCAGCAGGTCTGCAAGTCATTGCTACAGAACACCTAATCAGATGCCTGTCACTGTTGGTATACATACAACTCACATATTCTCCCAAAATGCACAAATTCCAGTGTTGTGGCCACAGAGTAATTGGCTTCTTGTGAAGGTACTGACAT
Organism: Xerocomus subilludens; assembly: GCA_038092535.1. Classification (NCBI taxonomy): domain Eukaryota; kingdom Fungi; phylum Basidiomycota; class Agaricomycetes; order Boletales; family Boletaceae; genus Xerocomus; species Xerocomus subilludens. Next base: position 19,446 of record JBBPQO010000049.1, on the reverse strand, counting down.
ATTGATTCCAGTCAGCATCCACAGTAATAAATGAGGATATGTAAGCTGCTCTGGGAGAGATTGATGGGTGCCATGATGACAGTTGTGTCCAGAGCAGAAGCCTTTTATACATTTCTGACAATTAGAGCATGAAATATATCAGCATTTGCTTCCACACATAGTCTGAATCACCATAACAGAAAAGTAAAACATAACACAATTGGGATTATGCTTGTCTATTATTTGGCACATCACTGAATGAACTATGCACAATCCACCCTTTGTATTCCAGTCATGCTTCATCCCCACTACATTTCACATTGATCCTGAAGCTGGCAATAAGCAGCATTTTGTCTTGGGGCATAGAAAATGAGCCCCAGGTGGTGACATTGTCAGATAAATTCAGCTTGGAACAAGTAGAGCTCTTCATAAATTGTATTCTTGAGCGAGCAAAGAGCAACTTGTTATGCTTGTCCTGGGTGGGGCGAAGAGTAGACTTGGTTGGGTTGAAGAGCAAGGACAAGATGAGGTTGAGAGACTATAGAGAGTCTTGAAGAGTGAGGGGCATCCTTACTTGTCAAAGGTTCAAAGAGCAAAGACCTCAATCAAAGTTTGAGGCAGACTTAGAGGGTTCCAAGGGAAGAGATGATATTCAATGGGGGCTACAAGGCATAGGATACTGAGCAGGTCAAGGTCAAGAGATACAAGACACAGAGACAAAGTTTATAATGAAGGGAATTGAGCAAGGACCAAGCAATGCAAGATTCTAGAACATTCAAGAAAAGATTTGAGAAAGAAGAAGAACTTCAAAGAACAAGATGGAATGATGACAAAGAAAAGAAAAGGTCTAATGAGGTTTGAACTTCATAAGATGGGGTACAATGCCAAACTATTGTAAAGGTAAACATAGACAAAGAGAAAAGGGAAATGTAATATTGCCCCCTTAGTATGCTTGAATCCCCATTCAAGAATCCTTTGGAAACTCCTTCATTCAAGACCACTGTAAGAGGAACTGGGGGACCTGGTGACATTGGACCAGGCAGTATCATCCCATTGATCATCTATGTAGGAGTCATTATTCCAAGATGCTCAACAAGGAGGGGAGTAATGTCATGGGTCTTGATGCGAAAGCCCAGGAGGGTGACAAGGGGGAGAATGAGAAGTTCAAGGAATAGTGTGGTCAGGACAACATTGACCATTGGTGGAATGATTGGAAGATCCTGAGGAAGAGGAAGAAGGAATACAATGAGGGGAACAATGATGGGAACAGTCACATACTAGATGCCTGGGACTCCACCAGAGACAGGTGGAACATTGATAGTGGGGGCAATTGATATGGATGTGACCAATTCTTGACAAGAGAAACATGTTTCATGATAATGTGGATGGGTAGAGGGTAGAGGATGGTCATAGGGTCTTCTGTCAATGGTCCCTAAGGTCTGGACTTCATCTCAAGCTTCCACTCATTCAACAATGAAGAGTTCCTCAGCAGTAAGGGAGAGGAGGACACTGAAGGAGAAGAGGATGGGGGAGAAAGTACAACAGAATCTTCAAGGTCCTGTACATATTGCTCAATTTCACAAACAAAATCAGGCATGTCCAGTTGGTACATGATGAACAGAAGATTCAATTCAAGATGATCTTGGAGGGCTAGTACATGTGGATCCTGGTGAAGAAAGGTGGGTGTGTCACAAGAGATGGCAATAGCATCAGCCAGATGTCTATTCTGAAGAAAAGCAGAGTGCAACACTTGGAATGGGGAGTCCATATCCATGTGAGAATCAAGAGGTAAAACCAGATGGGGATCATATAGTATATGTGCAAGATTATGGATGGTGGATAACTCTGGGAGGAGGCAAAGACAAAAGGCATTGATTGGGATGTCTGCAGCCATGACTGGGATGAGACAAATGGGATGAGGGTTAAGAGTAGGAGGGGGTGAATGGAGACATTCAATGAGGGGGAGACAAGGGAGAGGATTAGGTGAGGAAGTATGGACTTGGGAGTTGAGGACAATGTGAGCATAGAAAACAGGGGATGAAGGAGGAGAAATCATCATAGTGAAGATGAAGGAGAAAGAAAAGAAGTTGGAGTAGATGAATGTTGGAAAGGAAGAAGATCACAAGGAGAAAATGAGATGCAAAGACTTTTTGTAGTTTTCTAAAGTGGACTTGGCATTTTTGAAGTCCTATTCTGGAACCAAAGAGTCTTCTTTGGCAGAATACCCCTTCTATCAGCCAAGATAAGAGCAGCAAGAAGGTGGTCCACAATGACAAATGACACATTCAATTTCATATTCTTCTTTACCTGGGATAAGATCAGGGTGAGGAGATAGGAAGTTCTTGCCATGGATAAGGTTTTCACAATAGCATGATAAGAGGGATGCATGGAAAATAGAGTGAATGTGCCAAGTTTTGAGGAGACAAAGTTGGAAGGTGATGGAAGATATCACCTTAACAATGGTAGAAGGTCCTTCTCACTTTGGTGCAAACTTTGGATTGGAGATAAGACATTTCAAATTATAAGCTTCTAACCAAACTTTATCTCCCTTGACAAAAGGAGAATAGCTTCAGTGAGTGTGAGAGGCCATAACCTAACAATTGAGTTTGTGAGTGGCAAGGGCTTCATTATGAGAAGAAGAGAGTTGTTTAAATCGAAGCTCAACAGTGGGGAGAGGAGTTTCAGGAAGAATGGAAGGAATGGCATGGGGTTCATATCCCATCATGAGATAAAAGGGGGATACTGATGTCACAGAATAAGGGTGTTATGTGAAGCTTTTGATAAGGTCTGCTTACTCAACAACAACCTCTGGCGATACTCACGAAGAGACTGATGTCAGAGGAGTTGACTTTCAAGAGATGACAAGGATGACAGAGGTTCAAGTATGAAACTCAACAGAGGTTGACTTAGAGGACTTGAGGGGTTGAGACTAGATACAATGCTTGTATTGTGTAGATCAAGAATAGAGAAGTACAAAAGATATATGATGATATTTATATGAGAAGTAATCATGCATGGACCAAGAAGAATAGAATGGTATGGAAGGACAAGGAACTCAATGGAACGTAGAGGGACACTAGCTGATGTAACAGAGACAGTGGAGGAGAGGTAAGTCCAATCAGAAATGAAGAAGAGAAACAGAGTTACTGCTGGCAATGAGAATAAACCCTTCAATGGAATAGGTCGTTCCTCTCCATGAGTAACTTGGAAGATGATAAAGGAAAAGAAGAATGTGATGAAATGGAGATAAAATTGTAACAAAGGGTGGTGATTGTGAGCAAATTTGGTTAAGAAATAAAATCAGCCCAAAAGGAGGGGTTGTTGCCACAGATGATTCAGAAGTAGATTTTGACTTCTTGGTTGACATGTTCTGTTTCACTGTTAGATCAGAGATGATAAGCAGTGAAGAGAGAAAGATCATACTTTAGAGTATGACCCATCTCCTTTGCAAAGGCAGAGGTGAATTGAGGACTGCAATCAGAGACAACTTTATTAAAAAGACCAAAATAAAGGTAGACTTTGTGGAAAAAGAGGGAAGCAATGCCCTTAGCAGTAATAGATTTCAAGGTAGGACAGAGAATCACCCCCTTAGTAAGGCCATGGTTACCACGACCAAAAGAGTATCAAAACTGGAAGAAGGGGGAAGGTTGGTAATAAGATCACAAGAGACCTGTTGGAAAGGATTGGAGGCAGAAGAGCAAATAGGAGTCAGGGGAGGTACAAAGGGATGGGTGTTTGCTTTGTGCTATTGACAGGTAGAACATCTGTCAACATAGCTTCAAACATGAGAAGTGAGGCCAGGCCACCAGAGTTCAGAGGAAACCAATTGATTGGTTTTTAGATCCAGGGTGACCAGCAGAGGGATGATTATGACAACAAACAAGGATTTGATGATGAAGATCACCAGAATTGGAAAGAAAAGTACAACCTTTGTAGGTAAGAAGGCCATTGACATGTTGCCAACCAGCAAGATGAGAATGAAAGGTGGAAGGCAGGTCCTCATTGAGTGATTGCAAAGATTGGAGGATAAGGGGGTCAGAGGTGGAAGTGGAGGAGAGTTTAGAAGAAAGGACTGAATCAATGGCTTTTATGAAAATAAAAGGAGGGAGGAGAGTAACTTCCACATTGTCAAGAATGGAGGAAGAGGTGAGAAGGTTGGAGCAACAAGAGAGAGAGTCAGATCCAGCAAGGGCAGTGCCAGGAATATGAATAATCTTTAGATTGAAATCAGCAAGATCAAGAAGCCAGAAAGCTTGTCAATGATTGAGGACTTGCAGTTTTTCAAAGAACAAAAGGTTCTTATGATCTGTAAAGATATGAAATGGGGAAAGAAAAACCATGGAGATAATGACACCAGGCTTTCAGAGTACAAATGATCATGAGTAATTCATGGTCATCGACATCATAGTTGTGCTTGGCAGGGGAAAAAGATTTGGAAAGATAGGAGCAGCGATGCCAGTTGCCATTAGAGTTAGTTTGAAGCAATATACCTCTGGAGGCACACATCAAAGCATTGGTGGTGATGGCAAAGGGAGAGATAGGATCAGGGAGATGGAGGACAGGCTTGGAGAGGAAGATATGTTTGAGCTGGTCAAAGGCAGATTGACAATGAGAGGTCCATGCCCAGGGGAGATCTTTCTTGGTAAGGTCAATATAGGGTTGGGCAATGGTGAAGTATTCTAGGATAAAGCGATGATAAAAGTTTGCAAAACCAAGAAACAAACAAACATCCTTGACTTTCTGGGGCATTGGCCATTGGGCAATACCGTCAAGCTTGACTGGGTTCATAGCAAGCTCTCCAGGTTTCACAATCATTCCCAAGTAGTCCACCTCTTTGGTGGCGAAGGTACACTTCTCTAGCTTTAGGTTGAAATCCAATTCCTGCATTCATTGGAGGACACAACAATTCTGTTTGGTATGAGTAGCTTCATTGGGGGAGTAGATCAGAAGGTCACTCATATAAATCACCAGCCATCCTTTGATGATCATATCATGGAATGAGTTATTCATCAATTGTTGGAATGTAGCAGGAGAGTTGGTAAGGCCAAAGAATATGACAGTTGGCTTGAAAAGACCTTTATCTAGGCCCAACCAACCACAGGCCCAGGTGCTGGTCTACATATCCTAGTCCATCTAGTGTTTCCATGGCTCAGCTAACCAAGAACCAGCCTCAGCTATAATTGGCTCGACTTACAATTCAGTCCATTATGTAGCATTTGACTAGTTCAACAGCTTGGCTCAGTCCAGTTAGCTAACAATAGCTGGTTTACAACCAATGGATGCCACAGGGTGCCAACAGCAGTGATAACATCAAGTTGCTGGTGCAAAAGCCACTCAAATGATAAACTACATTAAGAGGAATACAACAGGTAGGTAGACTACATAGTGTAATACCTAAAGTAAAACTATCCCTTAACTAGACAATGGGTTATGGATATTGCTCATCATGGCTTGCTGCTCATGTTACAAGTCATGTATGAACATGAGCTGAGTGGCATAGGCTGAGAAAGTTCTCATCAGGTGAAAAAAAATGGTCATGAACTATTTCTTACATTTGTTGAGGTGTTGAAGCCAACCCCTTATGCAGCACTTGAGCAGAGGTCTGTTTACAATTGTTAATCTTGACAGGTATACATGATGTTTTTGAAGGAGAGAGTGGTGATGGTGACAATGGAGAATGAGGTGTTGAAAGGAAGTGATGGAATACACTAGGTGAATGATCCAGAGAGTTGACCAGCATGCTGAGATTGAGGTCATATATGATGTTTGATGTGTCTAATATGGGCTGAGGAGCATGAAGCAGGAGGAGTAATAATCACATGTGATCATACTCAGGCTCCTTGGAAAATGAGAGTGTTTGTGAATAGGTGAAAAGAGCCACAGACTCTTGGGGCAATCTGCTGCACAATTTCACAATGGGCATTGTCCTCTTGCACTCCAGTATTGATCATGGTTGTTTCAGTGGAGCAGCTTGTCAACTATGGTAACAAGCCACATAACAGATAAATGAGCAGATATGTAAGGGATTTGACATCATCATGATGGCCTAACTGTGTCCCCAGATGGCTGTTGATCAAGGTAAATTCTGGGGTACAAGTGAGGTGGCTGGTGTGGACAAATGGAACATAAGTCCCAGTTGTAGCATTGCAGTAGTGTTTAACAAAACTGAAATCATTGACAAAGAGGGTAAGTGCCTCATTACCAACACTGACCAAGACATTCTGTCGCTTGATATCAGCATGTATATAGCCAAGGGTGTGAATGCATTGGAGACAGGAGATCTGTATAATTGTCTTGCCAAAGAATTTCTACAAAACCAATAAAAAACACACCAGTTGATCTGTGATATGCACAATTGTATGGATGTGGAATTTGTTGTGCTTATTGATGAGCTTGTGCAATGAAGGACCAAGGAGATCTAGAACCAAAATGTTGTAGTTGGCTTCTCTCCCAAACCAGTGGACACAGAGAATTTCCTCACTGCCACTGAAGGATTTGAGGATCTTGTATTCATGTTTGACAGAGGGGTTTCTGTTGAGACAGAGCTCAAGTTTGATTGCAAACGACTTATTGGTGAGTATGTTCACCACACAGTAGTTTCCACTATTGTAAGTTCCTCACTTATTTATTTGAAGTGGTGAAACTCATACTGTATGTGCCAGAGCCAAGCAGTTCCTTGGTTCTGAACCAGCCATCAACACACACTGGAACCAGACCATTCAAGTTTGTTGTGACTATTCAAGTCAGCCCTGGCATTGAGTATCATTGGATTGTCAGTGGGATGGCTGAGACTCTCATATCCTACAGATCACCAATTCACTGTAATGGAATAGAAAAAGTAAGTAAAATGAAACTGAACTACCAACACTCAACACTTGTTAGTCTACAGCAGTTAGTCTGACAATTGGAGCCATAGCAACTCCACCTGACAGATTTGAAGTTTCATCAAATGCAGCTGCTAGTGGCCCCTGTGTGTGCTGTGGCTGCATGGCCCCCATAGACTCTGTCTTATACCAATTGATGTCAGGCTCTGCATTCCTCAAATATTGACCTAATTTGACTGAGGGGCTCCTCTATAGGTACCCTGTTATGACATCACCCACCACAGTGACCTTTGTGCCTCCATGTAGTTCCCTCAATGTCAAATGCTTTTTCTGACCAGATCTCATATGCAAGTTTCATTTTTACTTTATATACAGTAGAAGTTCTCATAATGCATCAAGTTGGAAAGGGTAGTTCTGTAATGCAATATTAGATGTATGTAGTTCCAGTATGATGTGACTATGTGGCATAATGTGATGTTGTGACTGGACCTGTCACTTCCAGAACACATGCAACATTGGTTGCATCAACTTCACCTACTTCTGCCTCCACAACTCAATCCTGAACTGTCACAAGCTTTGAACCAAGCCCAAGCCCATCTCCTATGTTCCATGACTAAGGTAAATCCCCTTCATCTGCTTAGTAAGTCAAATGATTTCTTTGATTCCCATTGAACTTGCTCCATTATCAGTATCATGGTCCTCTTCTAATTCAACCTCAACAACCTTCCCTTGCTTCACAGCCATTTCATGGTTCACCTTTGCAATAATTTCATCATCTTCACCATCAAATCTGTAAGTTGAATCTCCAATTTTCCTTTCTTCAGCTGGATTTAACATTTCTTCCAATGTTAGTGCTGTTCCAATGATGCACTTACATCATACAAGCTCCCCAACAGCATCTTCAAGATTCCACTCAGCTGCAGAAAGCTATAGAAGAGCTGGTTGCACTGGTTGCACTGGCTCAGGAATAGTAGGCCCTGGAGCCACTGCTACTACAGTTTGGGGGATTGGTGTCATTTTGCAAGCAAAGATTTGTGTTGTAACTTGATTGAGTCTATTGAAAGCCTGCCCAATGTCATGTTCAGCATCCATAACAATTTTAAGGATGTTAAACTACTTGTTGGGCATATATCATGAACCTAGCAGTTGTTTCAACTGATCTTCTGCTTCAGGTAACTGCATATCTGATGTCACAAACTGGTGAACAACATTCCAGGCCTTAGGATCCTGCAAGGGACTGGGATTTGAGTCTGTGGGGATGCTAGTAGCGGCAGTGATGGTCTTGGTGTTGGATTCAAGTCTGGCAGTGACTCAGATGGCTGATTTTGCATATGCATCCAGCAATTCATGATTGTCAGAGCTATAACAGCATCCCAAGTCTCTTTGATCATGCACATTGACTCAACCAAGTCAATTTTGTAGATATCATATGCTCTGGCTTCATCAAGTTCAACCACACAGAGACAGAATGCCTTATGATAAAGGGCTTTTGTTGTATGGATAATGTCTGTGTCACAGGGTTGGATATATGAGGTGAGATTGGGCTCAAAGAACTCAATGTGGATATTCTGTGGCTGGTAGTTGATACAGTGTCCAGAGAAATTGTTGACAAGTAAACAGATATGTATGTTTTGTGCCTGCACTGCTAGATCTATGGATTTGAGCCAGCTATTACAGTGTCAAAAATAATTATAATATTATTTGTGAAGTGCATACTCTTCAAATATAGCTCTGGTCATCCATGCTGTTTTGTTGTTACAATAATCAAATCCAAGTGACTTTCATGTGTGTCCCTTGAAGCATCTAGGCTTTGCTGACTTTCCAACAAAGAGGATAGGAAGCTTCTCACTCCCATCTGCATTACATGCAAGTCTGATTGTGATGCAAAAAATTTCTTTTTTCTTTCTGCTCATCTGATATGTTGCAAGTCCATGGTCAAGTAGTGCTCTAGTCACAGGATCATAAATCCTAACTCATACACCTTGACTGCAATAAACTTACTGGGGAAGAAAACTTGTTTTGTTATAATTCCACTGATCTCTTGGTTGATACTTAGCAAGAACAATCTTGAGCCAGGTTTGCTCAGCATGAACAGTGCTGAGATTGACAGATCCTATTATAATTTTACTTCCTTATCATTGTATTCTTCTTTTCTGTTATCATTCTCCCATTTGCACTTGGAGAGGGATGACCTACTCTAACAAGAGTTTCATCCCTATCACTGGTACTACCTCCATTTTCCTATCTTATCTCTAGTCGGACTTATCTCCTCCACCATTTCTCTCATGATGGTCTGTTTCCCCCACATTTCATCCTGTTCTACATTCTTCTATTCCTTTCAGTCCATGTATATATGCCTTCCCTTATAAATAGCATCATGTACCATGTATATTTTTCATTCTTGATCTACACAATACAAGTGTATTATTAAGTCTCATTCCTCATCAAGATTCCCCTCTTGAGTCTTTCAGACTATCCTCAGTTGAGTTCTCTACTTGTGCCTCCCTGTCCTTGCAGTCTCTTGAACCTCAATTTCTCAGACATCAGTCTCTTTGTGAGTATCACCTGCAAACATTGATTAGTAAGCAGACCTTTGCTGTATGCCTCACATAACAAAAGATCAAGAATCTCCTTTGTCCCGCCTCTTTAGGTGAAGGACCCACCCCCATCATTACCACAAGTTTCCACAGAGCTTTTGGAGTCCCTAAATCCAAATTTGAGGGCAGTGATATCAAAATCAACTCACCCCCTCATACCACCACTAGCACTCCAGTGAATCTTTGTTCCAGCAACCCGGTTGTCCCAGTCACACTAGCACCCCCTAGCAACCCCAGACCATCTGTCCAGCCTTCAGTCACCCCTATACCCCCTAGCAACCCTACACCCTTGGCTCTACCACCCATTCTTCTAGCACCCCCTGTCATTCCAGCACCTTCCAAGATGTCCTCCAAGACTGAAATTAAAGTGGCTCTCCCCACCAATTTCTCTGGAAAATCCACTTCTCATTGGATCAAAGCCATGAGAGCCTACTTTACCTTAAACTCTTCACTGTATTCCTCTAATGAAGGAAAAGTCACAACCACTCTAAAAAAGATGAGCAAAGGATGTGGAGCTTCTTTTGCCAAGATGTGGTACAATAAACTTGCCAATACCTCCTTAGCCACCTCCAAGAAACCTTTGACAAATTCACTGCCAATCTCAAATCCACATTCTACCCCTTTCATACCAAAGCCACAGCCTGTCTTGATCTCTCTACACTTATCCAAAAGTCCACCAAATGTCCTGAAGGAACCTTTGATGATGGTTTCCAACAGTATATCACAGACTTCCAGAACCTCACTAGTGAAGCAGGAATCACCAACAACATCACCCTCATCAATCAGTTCTCCCTGGGGGTTGATCAAAAGACTGCCACCATGATCTTGTCCATGTCTCCTATCTCTGATACCATCAATGCTTGGATTGAATGAGACAAAGACCCTTCCATTCTCAGAAGATGAGAATCCAATCTCTTCGAAGTGGATGACCTCAACCCTCCTCCACTTTTTCTTCCTAGAAAGACTCCAACACCATGGATGTTGATAGTGTCTCCTTGCCTAAGCTCACCCCAAATGAATGAGCTAGATGCATTCGAGATGGACTCTGCTTCTGATGCAGGAAGAAGGGCCATAGTGTGAATAATTGTTGTACCTCCTCTACCCATACCTCATCCACCTATCTTTCCACCTCCTCAAACCCCCAGAATACCCGAAACACCAAAACCACCTCACCTCCTGCTCCAAAGAAGGGACCTACTCTTTCCAAGCTTGACAAATACATCAACTCATTGAAAACCTTGGGCAAGATGGACAATGAAATCTTCTCTGTTCTTCAGATGTGCTATGAAGAACCTGCTGAAGAACTTGCCAAGATCTTCACTGCTGAAGTCTCTGCTGGAATCAAAAAAGCATGGGATTTTGAAAAAGGGAAGTTGCTGCAATGTCTACTTCCCTCACCTTGAACCATGTACTTGTAGCACCATGAAACAATAGAACTATGCATCTTCCTGTTTCATTATATTTATCAAGACAAACTGTAAACACCACCGCTCTCATTGACTCTGGTGCAACTGGAAACTTCATCAACCCTCATTTTTTGTTCCAAGGACCTTTCAAACTCTTTTCCATCCCTAACCTGGTCATCACTTACAACATGGATGGAATTCCCAATACCAAAGGAACCATCCAATGGACCACCACCATTTTATTTTCCTTTGGATCATTCTCTGACATAGTAAAATTCATGGTTGTCTGACTTGCTTATCCTCAAATTATACTCAGAATGCCCTGGCTTCAGAAATGGAACCTATTATCAATTGGAAGACCTTCTCCATTGACTTTTCTTCAAGGGTCAAGAGGTCTCTTCATGAGTATCCCCAAAGAGAACATTGAGAAAATTACCATATTCATGGAACTCACTTAGGCAAAGAAACCCAAGGATGTATCCATCCCTGATTTTTGTTCTAACTTTGCTGATATCTTCTCTGAATCCACCCATGCCCAACTCCCTCCCCATCACTCCTTCAATCACACTATTGATCTGAAAGACACCTTCATACCTAAGATCACTAAGGTATATCCACTTAATCCTGCTGAAAAAGAAGCCTGTAAAGCCTTTGTTGATGAACATCTGAAAACCAGTCGAATCGTCCCTTCTAAATCTCCTCAAGCATTTCCATTCTTTTTCATCCCCAAGAAAGATGGATCCCTTCACCCATGTTAGGACTACCAATATCTCAACAGCCATACTGTACAAAATGCCTATTCACTTCCACTCATCTCCAAACTCATTGATGACATGAAGGAATCCAAATATTTCACCAAGCTGGATATTTGTTGGGGCTAGAACAACATTTGTATCTGAGAAACCAACCAATGAAAAGCAGCCTTTATCACTCCTCTTAGTTTACTTGAGCCAACCATCATGTTCTTCAGCTTTTGTAATGCCCCTGCCACATTCCAAGCTTTTATGAACCCTATCTTCATAGACATGATCATTAAACTCTGGCTTAAAATCTATATGGATGACCTTGGCATTCACACTCATGGAACCTTGAAACTACATCATGAACATACTCAATATGTCCTTGAAAGACTCTGAGAGACCAGTCTTGCTATCAAGATCTCCAAATGTTCCTTCAATACTCCCACCATGGAATACCTTGGAATAATCATTGGCAACATACTTATTCATATGGATCCCACCAAACTCTCTGCCATTGCCAAATGGAAACCTCCCACCTCTGTCAAAGGCATTCTTTCTTCCTTAGGCTTCACAAACCTCTATTGTAAATTCATTCCAAACTACTCCAACATCATCACTCCTCTCATGTTTCTTACATAGAAAGACCAACCTTGGACCTGGAGTCCTCTCCAACAATGGGCCTTCAATACCCTTGGTTAGGTCTTCTCTTCTGCCCCTGTCCTCTCTATTCCCAACATCTCCTGTCCTTTTTCTATTATAACTGATGCTTCCCTTGTTGCTGCTGGTGCTGTTCTTATGCAAAAGGATCACAATGGAGATCTTCACCCCTGTGCTTATTTTTCCAAGACTTTCTCCCTTGCTGAATGAAATTACAACATCTACAACAGAGAACTTCTCACAGTAATCCTTGCCCTTACCAAATGGAAGCACTACCTCCTAGAAACCCCTTCCCCTCTCTTCATTATCACCAATCATGAAAACCTATTATATATTAAAGATCTTGAAAATTATCTTGTCGTCAAGCCTGTTGGGCTCTCTTTTTATAGGATTTCAATATTGAATGAGTCATCACTCCCGGTTCTCAGATGGGCCCTGCCAATGCTCTCTCTTGCAAAGATCTCTCCAATACCTCCCTTGACAACCAAGACTCTTCCATCATCCCCAACCCCATCATTATTAATGCCCTTGACCTCAATCTTTTCAAATCCATCTCCCTTTCCACATCTTCTGATCCTTTTGTTCTTCATGTCCTTTCTGCACTCAAAGATGATGCTCCTCTTTTCTCTCATGCAGCTCTTTCCAATTGGAGCTTTGATAATGGCCATCTTTATTTTAAAGGTCATATGTTTGTTCCCCCCTCTTTGTGATCCTCTCTACTCTACACCATCCACTCTTCTTCTCTTTCCAGTCACATGCAAATCTTCTGCACCAAATCGATCCTTGAATGTGACTATTGGTGGCTGGGTCTTACATCCTTTGTTAAGAACTTCATCAATGGTTGCACCATCTGCCAACAGAACAAAGTAAACACTCATCCTACTTTTTCCCCTCTTGTTTCCATTTCCTCTTTGCACTCCCTTCCATTTAAACAACTTTCCATTGACCTTATCACTGACCTTCCTCTGTCAACTGGCTATGACTCTATTGTGGTCATAGTAGACCATGGCCTTATGAAGGGGGTATTTCTCACTCCTTGCTCCAAAATCATTCATACTGCCAGAATCACTCAAGTATTTTTTGATAATGTCTTCAAATGCTTTGGTCTCCATGACACCCTCATTTCCAATCATGGACCTCAATTCACTTCTGCCTTTGCTAGAGAACTTGCATGCCTCTGGAAATATGATGTACGACTCTCCACTGCCTATCATCCTCAGACTAATGGACAAACCCAGCAAACCAATCAGAAACTTGAGACTTATCTTTGGATCTCCTGCACTAACAACCCCTCCTCCTGGGCATACTCCTTATCTTTGGCTGAATTTTATCATAACTCCACTCCCCATAGCTCCACCAAGAAATAATTGCCATCAAACCCCACTCCTATCCTCCCCTTGGCAAAACCTTCCCTGCCCTCGAAAATAGACTGTCTTTCTTAGATGAAATCTGCAAAGAAGCCTTAGCCACTCACAAATCCACCAGAAAACGCATGTCTTCCAGATCTACTCATCAATTTTCCCCCTGGAAAGTGGGCAGTAAAGTTTGGCTTGAGGCAACTCACCTCCATCTCCATTACCTCTCTCGGAAACTGGCACCAAAATGACTGGGTCACTTTGAAATCGTCCACATTCTATCTCCCCTTACTTACCAACTCCAACTCCTAGGTACCTGGAAAATACACAACGTCTTCCATGCCTCCCTCTTATCTTCTAATCACTCCACCAATTCTTACAGACCTTCCTTTTCTGAACCTTCACCATCAATAATAAAGCAGAGTATAAGGTGGAGGCTATCCTCTCCCTCAAGGATCCTAAGGCCAAACTATTGTACCTGACCTCCTGGAAAGATTACTCCTCTGTGGCAAATACCTGGGAGTCCAAGCCCAACTTCTGACACTCTGCCTCTATCCTTTCATCTTATAAACAATGCCATAACCTCTAAAAAGGTAGACTTCTCTTTGCTTGATAGTCTTCATCAGGATCTCACAAATGAAAGCTACCTCCCTACCATGATGTCCTTTCTCTCCTCCACTGTTGTTCCTTCATCACAATCAACCCCCAGTTTTCCACTCCATTCTCATAATGTCTACCCAATGTTCCTCTCCACTCATGCCACACATCTTTTTTATGCCACCATCATCAACACCCCCCATATTCTTTTCACCTTTGAAGACAACCCCTTCTACTGTAACAATGTCATCGTATGTATCTGTTGTTACCTCAAGATCCACATGACTCCTACTTAGAGCATGTTGACCAATTCCTTCTCCATTCATTGCATCTCAACCTTCCTCTTCCCATTTCCCCTCCATCTCTTGAATCCTGCCTCTCTTCCCCTCCATTGTCTGAAACCTCTACTGCTGTCAAACCCAATTCAGAAGCTGACAACTCCTATGAAACCCCTACTATCCCAATCCCCACTGAGAATGCCTGACTTATCACTCTTCCCAATGGCAGCCATGCCCTTTCCTCACCCACTCATGTCCTCCCTCACATTGAACACCATTGCATCCAACTAGCATCCCCCAACACTCTCTGCTTTCAATGTCACTGCAATGGTAATTATCATGAGGACTATTGTGAGTATTCCTGTCCTCACTGTTATGCAGCTGTCCCAGGCCATGCCTTCCATCAATGTCTCATTCACCAATGTGACTACTGTCACAACTGGGGACATACCAACTGAGCCTGCCCCCATTGAAACTGAGGCATATGCTCTCAAGCTGGGCACATCATGGGTGACTGCCCATTTGAACATCTTTCTCCCTCTCAGGTAACAGCAATCTATGGTGGATCTTCCTTATCAGGAGTTTAGTCCTTGGGTTGATAGAGGACTTTTTATCAAATCAGGGATTTAATTGTACTATGGGGGTAATGTTACAATTTTACGTTACAATTTTACTTCCCTATCATTGTATTCTTCTTTTCTGTTATCATTCTCCCATTTGCACTTGGAGAGGGATAACCTACTCTAACAAGTGTTTCATCCTTATCACTGGTACTACCTCCATTTTCCTATCTTATCTCTAGTCAGATGTATTTTCTCCACCATTTCTCTCATGATGGTCTGTTTCCCCCACCTTCCATTCTGTTCTACATTCTTTTATTCCTTTTTGGTCATCTTTGTTGTAAGTCATACATTCTTTTGTCCTCTTTCCAGCTACACTCATCCTCGAAGACAAGTGCTCACCTGTACCACTATATGTTCGAGCGTTTAGGACATTTGTTGTTTTCTTTTCCTCTCCTACTACACTGATACTTTCAGACTTCATTTTCATGTGATACAGTGCACATGCGCATACATGTACCATATGTGTCCTTTTGCTATTCTTGCTAGATCGTGACATGGTACTACGTCAGCTCTGCTACATGCACTGTGGCCCTGTCCATGCTTTCCTTTTGTGTAAGCTTTAGGACTGCCTTTGGCTGTGCACTGCTCAGGTCTGTGCTCCACCCTTGCATGTATATAAACCATAGTCAGAAGACTGTTCCCACAGTCTTATCCACTTGTTCACCACATTCAGCTCTTGAGCATGAATTAAGGGTTTGACCTTGTCCTTATCATCCATTGGCATATTTGGCAACATGCTTGAGCACTATCTTTGCTTCACTATTACTATCTCTCAGTCATTCATCAATATCTTGCCCTTGAGGTGTGACTTTGAAGTTTGGCTCTTGCAACAATCTTGGTCCATGCACGTATGCCTTCTCTTATAAATAGCATCATATACCATATATATTTTTCATTCTTGATCTATGCAATACAAGCATATTATTAAGTCTCATCCCTCATCAAGATTTCCCTCAAAACTCTTTGAGTCTTTCAGACTATCCTCAGTCAAGTTCTCTACTGGAGCCTCCCTGTCCCTGCAGTCTCTTGAACCTCAATTTCTCAGATGTCAGTCTCTTCATGAGTATCACCTGAGAACATTGATCAGTAAGCAGACCTTTGCTGTATGCTTTGTATAACAGATCCAGCCTCACCATGTCTTTAAAATTCCTTGATGCCATAAACATGTTTGAAGTTGGTGAGCCAACCATCACCCTTCAAACACTTGTCATCCAGAATTTTGTATTTTTCTTCAAATTTAGCCTGCTTGCCTACAAGCAGGGCTTCCATAACATGTTCTCACTTCTTCTCCATATGTTTGACCCAAAGAAAGAGAGCATGGTCAACTTCTGGGCTTGTCACCACACAGGCTTTGAGGACAAAGCATTTGGATATTCTTAAGCGCATCCCTCAAGCTTTTGACAGTCCTTGATTTTCCATGATAATGTTGACTGATCAAATATGAGGGCACATGAATCAGGAAGTTGCTTGGAATGCTGAACAATAGGATCTTGAGCAATACCAGGGTGTTCATCAATGAATTTGAACACTGTCAGCCAGTCATGGAGTGTGAGATTGACTCACTTTGTTGGTTGGGTGCTCCATGCTGAGGTCCTTGGTGCATTTTTGTCTTGATCAGGTTTGGGTTGATGAGCCTTTTAAGGTGCATGAGATATCTGGGGCTTTTGTTTCAGAAGGGACTCAGAGCCAGAGGTGTATTCAGTAGGCATTCAGAACACAGAAAACTATCACAGCATTGTTGTGAGCTGTCCCTGCAAGCAAATTTTCTTCATTTTTCACTAACACTAATAGTATGTCCCTGCCCAGATCACCCTGATCATGGAGTTGGGCAAGATTATGTTGGAGTGGTCCAGTTGGCCCATGTTTTCCACCATGCTCATAATGCATATCACCCCTCAAACCATAATGTATTATTCATTATGCAATTTTACTACCATTTTACTGCTAACCAACTTGGGAAGTGGCCAAAGCTGAGGCAAAATTAAGTTTATGCACAGTAGCATGATGCGCTATGAGAACTTCTACTGTACTTCCACTGCTATTCAGGTCATTTTTTACATACATTTGGAACATTCCTGATTGATACTGACTCATTCAATATCCAGGCAGTCACTTCAGTTCTCTTCCCCCCATCAACAAATAACACACTCATCAACAATGTCATCCAACAGAACAAGTGGTTAACACCAGGCACTGTATCATACAAAGGCAATATGGGCCAAGTACCCACCTGGGCCACCATTGCTGCCACACAAGTTCCACAGTGGTGTTGGTATTTCACTGTGATTCACCAACCTCATGGTTTTTAGATACACTTGGATGATTCAGATGGACTCTCACATAAGTAAACAAAATTCAACTGTATCTCTATCTGCTTTCTGTACTGGTCACTTATCTGCTGCTGTAGCTTTGGTTAGGAAAGTAATCAGTGCCATCAAGATGAACCTCAACAAGGAATGCCAGGTGAGTGGCTATCAGCTGGCTATAACTCCAACCATGTAAATGATAATGATTCACTCCCCCACCCTACTACATTTACTGGTATCTCTCAAGATGAATATGCAATCCTGGCCTCCATAGTTGAGGAGCAATCACCCAGATTGATCAGGATCCCTAGGTAACTCAATTGAAACTTCACATTCACAAATCATAGCACTAATCATGTTCTAGGTTGACATACTTAGTCAAGCTAAGGCACCTCATAGTTCAGTTTGCAAGTGCCATTTATGAGGCACCAATAGCCGAGTTCCTTGTGGTAATGACCCAGTATCAGCAAGTCAGATACCCTTGATCACTCATTCATATTCATGCCACTGCCAACACCAATCTGGAAGGAGAGTCCATCTCTGTGATTCCCAACTTTACCCTAATTTTCTCCACTTTGACAAATCTGAAACTCCACTGAAATTCATTCATTATGGAGATCACTTTTGGCCAAACTGCCACCAGTGTCTTCAAGAAGCTCAAGGGACTCCTCACAGCTCATCCCAAGGTCCTTATGGTGATCATAATCCCTATTGACAAAAAGAGCTTTTATCACTCTCCTATGGAAGGTTCACAAGTGTGGGAGAGATTCAGACAGGACTCCCAACTCCATGACTTAGAAGACTTTGTTGCAATGGCTGATCCACAACCCAAACAACTAGTTGTCACTGAGCCTTTCATAGCCCCAGTTGTTATCACTAGACATTCTTGGACTTGTATTGACCATGTCAACTATAATATTTGGTTGAAGATACCCATTGATGATGGTGCATCTGATGACAGCACAATTGTGGTTGATCCTGATGAGATTAAACAAACTGAGTGGAGCACCCATGGTGTATGTGATTTGATAGAATGTTAGTATTCCTTGTCTAACCAATAGTAGATACTTCAAGGTGATGAGATGAAAATGGAGCACATCAAGGCAGTCATGATCAAGAGATTTGACCTCATCAGAATACCTATGATCCAATTTTGCAACAAGGCTGCCAACCATAATGATGTAAACATATCCATTGCTTTCACAAATGATCAATTCATCTCTCTGCCTCATGGGATCATTTTCACACCACACTCCTGGATGCAAGAACCAACACTGCTCATGATTGCTACTTACAATAGTACAAGGACAATTTCAGAGGCAAGAAGTGTCATGTCAGTGACTCTGGTGACTCTGGTCCATCTATTGCAGCCAGCAGCTCTGGCAACAAACATTCTGCCAATGAACAGTGGCATGGTCCAATAGATGATGGGGTTGAGAATTGAGTTGTGGATCCATGACTTATAATACAAATCAGATCACTTCAGTTTATGTATGTTTATTTCATTATCTCTGTCTATGCCTGACATTGCCTGGCTCTGTGTTTTTGTATTTAACCATTAAAATCTGAAAATCATGTTAGTTCTCAGAGTTTGATTCTAGCAGCTATCTGATACCAGAGTCTGGTCCAAGGCTTACCATTCACTGTGACACTGTTCACTTGTCAGCTAGTGGGTCACAGATTCATGGATGTCTATGGGTGAGTTGGTGACTATAAAACTTTCTCAAAACTCAACTAATCTCAGTAGTACTCAAATGCCTTCTCAATGTTACAATTCATATGTTCTTTCACCCTCATCTCCACTACACTCATCCTTGAAGACGAGTGCCCACCTGTATTGCTATATGTTTGAGTGTCTAGGACATTTATTGCTTTCTTTGTTTTCTCTCTTACTATGCTGATGCTTTCAGACTTCACTTTCACATGACTTAGCACATGTGCATGTATGTGTTGCATATGTGTCCTCTTTTCTGTTTCTCATTAGATCGTGACATGTTGCCATGTCAGCCTTGCTGCGTGTGCTGTGGCCACGTCTATGTTTTCCTTTTGTGATTGTTTTAGGGCTGGAATTAAATGTGCAGACC
>JBBPQO010000048.1:0-21784 GCA_038092535.1 Xerocomus subilludens | reverse complement strand
CCTTTCACACATCTCCTTGATGCTCTGCAAGGCTTCAAGCCTTGATGAATAGCCCTTTTATGATAGCTGGCAAAGCTCAACCCATTGCAACCCTGAATCATACTACCCAAGGCCAAAGGGGTGGTATGCTTCCAAAGAAACAGCACAGAAAAGAAAATATACAGATAAATTAGTTGCATGGATCACATCACATGTTGCTGACCACCACATTCTGTTCCATGATTGCTTATCTACATCATCTACATTAACAGTGCCTGCTTCTGGCAAACTCCTCCCTCTGACTCCTGATGCTGATTCCAATGCCAACCTCTTCTCTGTTGAAGCCCCAGCCCCTCCCCCTGTTGACAAGCCATTGGGCAAGAATGAAAAAGATATTTCTGCTGTGATTGTAAAACACATCTTTGTGGATGATCTTAACCATTCCAGCATATATATGGCAGACCTGTCAAAATATGTCACATCTGTGATTGACTGATTGCAGATGTAAGTACTTTTAGTGCTACAAAGTCCAGTTGCAGACCAGAAGAAAACTGGAAATCAAAATGGACTGGCAATAGTTGCAACTGGACCTGGATTGCTGGCTGCTTCTATTCTTGATATCTAGCAGTCTGGTCTAAGTTAAATTTACATCATGCAAAGAACTAGGTTGCAGTCAGTTTCAACCAGTCCAACCAGGGACCAGTTGAGCCAAGTGGGCATAGTGGATACAAAGATACAGTACATGTGTGCTATGGTGAAAGTGCAACTATCTTGTCAGTATTGTCATCCTCTAGCAACACTATGTCTCATAAGCACATCTTCTTGAATTCTACCATCTCAACTGGGTCCAAAAGATTCATGGTTGCTTGGTTGTCTATTGAATGAGATCATGCATGTTTCATGATTTGCAATTTTTCAAATTGATTAGCACTGAGAGATGAATGGGGATTTATGGCAATTTCACCACCAGCAGAGCAAAGACACTCACAGGAGACAGATGTTGCTGGGATTTAGGCAACTGTGTAGGTATGGGTATGCCATGGATATGGGTGTGGGTTGGACTTTGGCTACCTGCACCCATACCCATACCCACATCATGGGTTTAGTGCATACCCATGGTACATATCCACCATATTGGCCCACCTACTTTTGTTGAGGCTATACTCTGACTTAGATCAGGAACAAATGACCTGGATCACCCAACTATAACCTTATTTCCCAAGGCTATTCCTGTTATGTTTTCTTTTTACCTTTGTTTACTTTTATGCTAAGCCTAGCATTATACGATGTCTTGTAAGTTCAACCCTTACTTGACTTTCTTTGTCATCATTCCATAGTATTCCTCAATATTCCTTTTCTTTCTTGAATCTTCTTTGAATGTCTTAGAATCTTGCACTGCTTGGTCTGTGCTTGATTCCTTTGTCTATATAAACCTTTGTCTCTACGCTTTGTATTCTTAAGCTTGACCTACTCAGTATCCTATGCCTTGTAGCCCCTTTGAATCTATATCTTTTCCTTGGAACTCTCTAAGTCCGCCTTGAACTTTGATTGACAAGTGAGGACGTCTCTCACTCTTCAAGACTTATCTTAGCCTTTTGACCTTGCTCCATTCTTGAACCAACCAAGTCTACTCTTGGCCCTATCCAGGACAAGCATAACAAAAGATCTTCTATGGCTACTACCATCATAAGCCATCACCATGTCACACCTTCCCCCTTGAATCACACCTTTCCAGTGGCCCTCCTAAAAACCTCCCTCTGTCTCCAATTCCACTGAACCCTCTGAACCCTCTACTGAGGACAATCAATTGAACTCTGATCTAGAACTCATGACTTCCCACAAACACAAAGTATCTCAAACTCTCACACAACAACTTGCTGTTGGTCTCTCTTTATCTCAAGAACCATCTCCACCATCTCCATTCCATCGATCTTTCATTCCTTTGCCACCTGTTGACATGTCTTCATTTTCAGCCAAACCCACTGAACTCTTATTGCCATCCCTAAGGCATATGATGGGGCCTATGACCAGCCATTCCTTGGATCAACTCCATCTGCTTCTACCTCCTTGTCAACTCCACCGTCTATAACTCTGATGTCAAGAAGGTTGCCTTTGCCCTCTCTTATATGACTGAAGGATCTGCTGCCTCTTGGGCAGATACCTTTCGACTTCATGCTCTCCAAGGCACTTCCCCTTCTTTAGAGACCTTTGATGATTTTGTTGCTAAATTTAAAAGTCCTTTGAACATCTTGATACCACTGCTAATGCCATTGCTTGACTTTCCACCAAGCAAATGATTAAGAAAAAGGATGGTATCTTCTCCCATACCCTTGCCAAGTATATTGCTGAATTTCAAAACCAGGTCACTACATCCCTAATCATTGACTCCAATGTTATTATTGGTAATCTCTCTGCTGATCTTCCTACCTCTCTTATGCATTGTATCATGTCCATGGACACCATCCCCACCCTTCCTAGTGAATGGTATGCTAAGGCTATCCACTTCTAGACCCAATGGGATTGTGTGGATGAGATATTTAAATGAAACCAGAAGGCCTCATCTACATACCACTCATTCTCCTCCTGTCACTTCCCCTTCTCTAACCACTCCACCACAAAACCTCATGATCCTGACACCATGGATGTTGATGTTATCTGAGTCTCCAAGATGACCTCTAATGAACAAAAGCAATGTATCAAACAAGGACTTTGCTTCCATTGTCACCAAGCTGATCACCTCTCCTCTGCTTGTCCCTCATTTCCTTCATTTCCTACTCTGTCCACTTCATCCTTGTCAGAACCTCCTGCTAGAAAGGTGAAGGAAGTTGTGAAGGAAAGAGAGGAGGTTCCAAACTTGATCAATGTTGATGATGATGATGAGGATGAGGAAAGAAGGAAAATTTCTGTCATTCAGTGTTTTTAAATGGAGATGATGCCTTGATGCCATTGTCTTCTTCAATCTTTGTAGTAGTATCTTCTGCAACAAAGACTACATGATTCTCCTTGCAAGTTATTGTCCCAGACCACACTATGAAAGTTGTTGACACCTGTGGCCTCATAGATTCCAGTGCAGATATCAACTGTATCAATTGGCAATTTGTCAAGAAACACTATCTCCCCACCACAAAACTCAAGAAACCTCTTCAAGCCCAAAACACTGACCACTCTGAAAACAGGAATGGTATGATCCACCATTCTGATAATCTCTTTATCAATATCAAAGGGATCACACACTCTGTTCAATTCCACATCATGGCCCTCAGATCTGACAACATCATTCTTGGACTTTCTTGGCTTAAGAAAGTCAATCTCTCCATTGACTAGTCTGCCCAGACCTTGTCCATCATCAAATCAACCAATCAATCCTGAGAACTCCACTCCTCCTTCCACCTTGATACTAAATGACACAATTGGTTGGTTCTACAAGGAACTTACTCCCCCTCTATCCAACCCCCCTGTCCAACACATTCATGTGAATACCATCACTGACAAACAATTCTTTGACTACTTGGACCCCTTGTTGGAGTCTTGTTATGTGCAAGCAGCCTTAGACCAACAAACCATCAACCATTGTACCTGATTTGGATCTTGATTTGCTTTCCTCAGTTCTCCATCATCTAAAAACTCACCACTGCCACAGAACTTGCCATGGCAGCTGAACCCACCAAGTCAAAAAAGACCCTCCCCCTGAGTACTCTGAATTTGCTTCCATATTTTCTAAAGAAGCAACTGATCATGTACCTCCCTCTTGACCCTGAAACCATGCAATCAACCTTGATGAGTTCTTCATCCTAAAAGTTAGGAAGATCTACCCCCTGTTCCCTGATGAGTGGAAAGCCACTGAAGACTTCCTGGATGAGAATCTAAAATCTGGAAAGATTTGTCCATCTAACTCCCCTCAAGCATTGCCCTTCTGCTTCATCAAAAAGAAAGATGGTGGTCTTTGTCCTTGTCAAGACTATTGATACCTTAACAACTACACCATCTGAGACACTTACCCTCTCCCTCTGATTTCTGACCTTGTTGATAAACTCCATGATGTGAAACTTTTTACCAAGTTTGACATTCAATGGAAATACAACAACATTCATATTAAAGATGGTCATCAATGGAAGGCCACATTTATCACTCACAAAGATCTCTTTGAACCAACGGTCATGTTTTTTGGTCTTATGAATTCTCCCACTATGTTTCAATGATTTATGAATGATTCTTTTTGAGACATGATCACTGAAGGATGGTTGGTAATTTATATGAATGACCTCTTGATCTATTCCCCTGATGAAACCACTTATACTAAACAAACCCACCATGTCCTCCAATGAATGCAGGAACTGGACCTCCACTTGAAATTGGAGAAATGTACCTTCACTGCCGAAGAAGTAGACTATTTGGGGATGATTGTAAAACCTGGAGAACTTGCCATGGACCCAGTCAAACTTGACAGCATTGCTCAATGGCCAACCCCTCAGAAAGTCAAAGATGTTCACTCTTTCCTCAGCTTTGCAAACTTCTACCATTATTTCATCCCTGAGTATTCCACCATTGCTCATCTCCTCATTGATCTCACTAAGAAGGATCTCCCTTGTGAGGGCAGTGATTGTGAGCAAATTTGGCATGAGAGATAGAATCAGCCCAAGAAGGATTGTTGCCATAAAAGATATGTAAGTAGGTTTCAATTTCTTGGTTGATGTGTTCCATTTCACCATCAGACTAGGAATGATAGGCAGTGGAAAGAAAAAGATCATACTTCAAAATACAACCCATTTCCTTTGTGAAGGCAGAGGCAAACTGGGGGCCACAATCAGAGATAACTTTATCAAAAAGACCAAAATGGAGGTAGACTTTGTGGAAGAAAAGGGAGGCAACACCTTCAGCAGTGACAGATCTCAGGGTAGGACAGAGAATTACCCCCTTAGTAAGGCCATGGTCGACCATGACCAAAAGGATATCAAAACCAGAGGACAGAAGAAGATTGGTGATAAGATTGCAAGAGATTTGCTGGAAAGGACAAGATGCAGATGACCATATAGGGATAAGAGGTGAGAGGTGAGTGTAAGTGTTTGCTTTGTGCTGTTGACAGGTAGCACACCTTTCAACATAACTCCAGACATAAGAAGCAAGACTTGGCCACCAGAACTTGAAAGAGACTAATTGGCAAGTTTTCAGATAACCTAGGTGACTGGCAGAGGGATGGTTGTGGCAATGAATGAGGATTTGCTGACAGAGGTTGCCAGATTCAGGAACAAAGGTATGACCTTTATAGGTGAGAAGACCATTAACATGTTGCCATCAGCAAGGCAAGAACAAAAGACAGAGGGGAGATCTTCATTGAGCAATTGGAATGACTGGAGAACAAGAGGGTTGGAGGCAGAGGCAGAGGCAAGTTTGAAGGATAGAATGGAGTCAATGGTTTTCACGAAGATCAAGGGAGGTAGGAGAGTAACTTCTGCATTATTGAGGGAGGAGGAGGAGGTAAGGAGATCAGGACAACAGGAGAGGGAATCAGGGCCAGCAAGAGCAGTACCAGGAACATGAATGATTTTCAAATCAAAGTCAGCAAGGTCAAGGAGCCACCAGGCTTGGCAACAGTTGAGGACCTGAGGCTTTTTAAAGAATAAGAGGTTCTTATGATTAGTGAGGACCTGAATGGGAAAGGGGGATACATGGAGGTAGTGATGCCATGCTTTCAAAGCATGGATAATTGCAAGCAATTCACAATCATAGATGTCATAGTTTTGTTCTGCAGGAGAAAAGGATTGAGAGGTAGGAACAGGAATGCCAGTTACCATTAGAGTCGGTTTGAAGTAATATACCTCCAGAGGTGCACAGGAAAGCACTGGTGGCAATGGTGAAGGGAGAGGTAGGATCAGGGAGATGAAGGACAGGTTTGGAAAGGAAGATTTGTTTGAGCTGATCAAAAGCAGACTGACAGTGGGAAGTCCACACCCATAACATCAGTGTCTCCCTTCTATCTCATGATGGGATATGAACCTTATGCTCTCCCTTCTGTCCTCCTAGAAACCCCTCTCCCCACTGTTGAGCTTAGACTCAAACAACTCTCCTCCTCTTGCAATGAAGCCCTTGCAGCTCATGAACTTGCTTGTCAGATTATGGCTTCACATATCTGCCGAAATTACTCCCCTTCTATCAAAGAAGATAAGGTTTGGTTAGAAGCCCATAATTTAAAACATCTTATCGCCAACCTGAAGTTTGCACTGAAGTGAGAAGGACCCTTTACCATTGTTAAGGTGTTATCTCCTATCACCTTCCAACTCTGCCTCCCTAAAACTTGGCACATTCACCCTGTCTTCCATGCATCTTTCTTATTGCCCTATCATGAAAACCCCATCCATGGCAAGAACTTCATGTCTCCTCCCCTGAATCTTATCACAGGCAAAGAGCAATATAAAATTGAACATGTCATCTGTCATCATGGTCCACCCTCTCACTGCTCATATCTTGTCTAATGGAAGGAATATTCTGCCAAAGAAGACTCCTGGGTCCCTGAGCAGGACGTCAAAAATGCCAAGTCCATCCTTGAAATTTATAAAAAGTCCTCTTGTCTTGTTTCTCCTTTGTAACCCTCTTCCTCTTTGACTTTCATCTACTTTGATTTCTTCCTCTATTCTTTGTTTTTGTTATGGCTATTTCTTCACCTTCATCCCCTATTCCCTTCATCAAGGCTACCTTGAATGACCAACTTCATACCCCTTCTTCTGCTCTGCCCATTTGTCCCCCTCTAGCTGAACACCTTCATTCCCCTTCTTCTGCTCAAAACTCTTGTATCATTCATCTCGTCCCCATTGTATCCATTAATGTCCCAGCCAATGCCTATCATCTTCATTTCCTTCCCAATGAACAAGTTGTTCTTTATCTATCCAATGTGCTATGTGACCAATGTCTTGCTCTTCCTCTCAATGCTCATTTAGACATGGATGCTCCTCTACAGTCTCTTTACTCCACCTTTCTCTGGAACTGACATCCAGCAGATGTCATAGCTCTTTCACATTGTTCCTCTATCCAAGTTCACCAATCCCCAGTTATTCATGCCCTCGACTCTTGTCTTGAGACAGATCTCCTGTTGGCATTATATCAATTAGGCATGTCTGATCTTGTTTTGGATATTGAGTGATATTTGCAGGATCTTGAGAACTCCATTGCCCCCCCTCCTCCATCCTCTCCTTCTGTGTCCTCCTCTCCTCTTACTGCTGAAGAACTCTTTACCCTAGAATGAGAAGAAGCCTGACATAAAGTCCAAACCCTTGGAATTATTAATGGCAAACCCTATGATTATCCTCTCCCTCCTTCTCATCTACATTATCAATATGCTTGTTTTTTGTGTAGATGTGTGGGTCACATTTATAAAGACTGTCTGGAGTACCAATCCTCCCTTTGTCTTTGGTGTGCCCCAAGTCATATCCAACATGGCTGTCCTCACCATTGCTTCTCCCATCATATTATCTCTTCGTTTAGTTTGTTGTCTGCTTCCTCCAATGGTCATGGTCATTCTACCACCAGTTTGTCTCATTCTCCTTGCTTCCCTCCTCGTTGCCCTTCTCATTTTTCTCCTCATTGTTGTCCTCCTACCCCACCTGTGGATGATGAGACCTATGTTAATGATCAATTGGACAATGCCTGTTGGGCTAACGTTACCAGGTCCCCAGGTCCTTCCTACAGCAGTCTCTGAGCAGGAGGCCCTCTTTTGAAAGCTCTTCGTCGGTGTCTTGAACCTAGTAGGGGGGTAATGTTACGTTTTCTTTTTACCTTTGTTTACTTTTACACTAAGCCTAGCATTGTACAACATCTTGTAAGTTCAACCCTTACTTGACTTTCTTTGTCATCATTCCATAGTATTCCTCAATGTTCCTTTTCTTTCTCAAATCTTCTTTGAATGTCTTAGAATCTTGCACTGCTTGGTCCATGCTTGATTCCTTTGTCTATATAAACCTTTGTCTCTATGCTTTGTATTCTTAACCTTGACCTACTTGGTATCCTATGCCTTGTAGCCCCTTTGAATCTATATCTTTTCCTTGGAACACTCTAAGTCTGCCTTGAACTTTGATTGAGGTCTTTGCTCTTTGAACTCTTTGACAAGTGAGGACATCCCTCACTCTTCAAGACTTATCTTAGTCTTTTGACCTTGCTCTGTCCTCCAACCAACCAAGTCTACTCTTGGACCTATCTGGAAAAAGTGTAACAGGTTGTGCATCATGCAGAAACACTTGGTTGTGGGTTGCACCAATTTTCAATTCTCTCAGATGAGTCAAAAGCCAGTTAAAACTAATTGCATTCAATGGCCATTCATATTTGGACAACAGCATGGGTAAAATGTGGGGTATCATTCACTCAACCTGCACCCATACCAAACAAAAACCCATTCCAGCTTGCAGGTCTCAGTGTAGAAGCTCATACTGTATTCCCTTATGCTAATATTCCTCTACCATTAACTGACCCTTCACCTATCCTGATCATTTTCCCAACATTTTCTGTAAGAACTATGACACACATGAGTCTCTCAACACCATTATAGAACAGGATGAATTAATATATGCACCTATGTATAACATGCATGAGTCTGTAATGTGATAACTAGGCATGAGTGTGGGTACTTCTATGGGTATCACCAGTCATACCCACACCCATACCCACAGATATACCCACACCCACACTGTGGATATGGGAAAAGTCATGGATATACAAATATTGACCCATACTCATACCCACCATAGGTGTTACATTTCTGTTCTCTAGTCATTCTTTGCAAACCAGGCACAACCCTGGTGTGAACCAATCACCCTCAAGGGAGAGGACTAAGAAAATGCTCTATACACTATCTGAGTGCAATTCTGCCTTTCCTAGGACTTCCTTAAAGGCAATGAGGGAAAAAGAAAGAGAAATGGCAAATAATTACCTGTGGCACCACTTGATGCTGTGGATCACATATAATAGGGAGAATAGAGATCAGAGAAGCAGGCAGAGAGAGACAGAGAGGTACATTTGCACATTCTGATTGATCCAGCAAGTGGCTATGCTCTGGGCAAGGGTTGCCACACCACAGTCTGCAGGAGCTAAGCTGCCATTCCCATATTGTTAGCAAGGCATGTGATGTTCTTTAAACTCAGCTGCAGAGCCAACACATGATTAAGGGCATAGGCAAGCATAGCTCTCAACCATCGGTGATGAAGTCATGTGTTTTTCGCCAGGCCAAGTAATCCAATGGTTGCACCTAGTTCTCAAAATAGCAGGGTGGGAAATATCAAAAAGACATTCTGGAGACAGGAATCCACACACATCAAGGTGTACATGATATGTGCAAAAAAGGACTCTTATATAGTATATGTTTTAATGAGAACATGGATAGACCACCAGAATCAATATATGATAGACAGCAAACAAGTATTCCAAACAGGAAGATAGAATGTGATGCATGGTGTACTTGAATGACATTCCTGTTTACCAGAATGCAGTACATATCCATAAGAACATGATGTGTGCGATTTATGTAACCAACTGGTATATAAATGACAACCCTTGCTCAATATCAACATTTCTGTGATACCTTCCTAGCAACAGTAGATGCCTCAATGATTTCAATGTCCAAACTAGCTTGCCACTGCCACTTGGATCTTTTGGAGCTTGATGCCACTGGTTGTGTTGGTGATGGAATTGTGTGAGCAAGAACAAACCCACCATCAACCAACCTTTGCATGGCCTTTTCTTCCATGGATAAATGTATGATGTCATACTTCCCATATCTTCCCCCATGTCAGAAACATTCCAATGTGTCTTCATATAATGCATTGATCTTGCCTGGGGTGAGTGGTATAATATCCATATTCCACTGTGCAGAACAGAAGGCTCGTGGCTGGACAGCCCTTGCTAAGCCAAGGTGGCACATCAATAAAATTGTGATGCCTTTGCTCACTGATGAAAGATAAGCCAATAGAACAGATAATGAGATATAAACCTGGGACTCACAGTGCTTCTTGAACCATGCACTCTTGTTACTACATTTGAACACCAGAGAGGCAGGATCATATAAAGCAATAATGAAGGTTGTCACCATCTGGAGGAAAACATATCTTTGTGATGTCCCATGCTTTGCACCTGTATCCCAGTCGAGGCCACAAACATATTGCACAAATTGTGATTGTTGTTTTAGCAGAGTAATCTTTAAGGGAGCAAAGATATTAGGAATAAGGCCTGCACAAGTAATGGAAACAATTAAGGCAAGATGATGTAGATGGTTGCTCTGATTATAGCAAGCATGAATATAGTCATAGGTCTCTTGAATATAGGCCTCTGATGTAAATGCAGTACTTGTTGACAATGGCAAATCGAAATTGCTTGGGAGGATCATCTTGTGGATAACAGAATGAAAATTGATAAGTTTCACATTGAACACATTCCAATCACCTCTAGAATCTTGAAGCTGGACAGCAGCTGAGGAACGAACAGGAATAGAATGTTTCCTTGCTACAAGAAGAGCAGACTGTTGAGACAAGTTTGATGAACTGGCCTTAAGGTTGAGCTAGATATTATGAACCATGCAAATGGGAGGTGCACCACAACCAACACCTGGATTTGCAGACCAGGGGATGTGGTTTATTTTCAAAGCAATTGAAGCAAGGCGAGAAGCTTCCTTGATCAGTGGTGCAGAATCCTCCTTGCACAAACCTATGGCAATGATTATCTTTTCAGATTCCTTGACTGCAATGCAAGCTGTTACGCAAAGAGTATGCCAATGCTTGCTTACTTGACAATGACCTCAGGTGATACTCACAGAGAGACTGACATCTGAGGAGTTGGCTTTCAAGAAGTGATGAGGAAGACTAGGGATTTGAGCGAGGCTCAACTGAGGATAGTTCTGATGAAACTAGATACAACACTTGTATTGCACAGATCAAGAATAAGAATACAAAAAGGGTATCACAGGATATATGTACTAGAGACAAAGAGTTCAGGGGAGGCAAATGGAACAGAGAAGAATGTCTAAGAATGATGAGTAAACAAGATGACCAAAGATAAGGAAGATAAGATGAATATCGGGAAATGTCAAAGAATAAGAAGTCAGCAAGATAACAAGAAACAAGAGAGATGACAAAGAAGATAAGCCTCATGTGGAGGGTCAGATAGATCAAAGAAGCATAGGGATAAAGGAAGTTAATATGAGAAAGGAAATCGGAGATCATACAAGAGAAGAGGGTCTAGATGACCTTGAGGTGTGACAAGTCCTGGGGGAATCCCAGATAAGTCCTAGGAAAAGGTAGACAAGGAAGGCAAGATAAAATATCCAGATAAGGATAATAGGATGATGATGTCAGGGAAGAATAGAGAACAGTAAGAGGAGTAAAGGATGACAAGGAGGACGGAGGACAATGAGGAGGACAGAGAACAATGAGAAGGACAGAGGACAATGAGGACAAGGACAGAGGATGAGGATGAGGACAGAGGATGAGGATGAGGATGAGGACAGACGACAAGACAGAGAATGAGGACAAGGATGAGGACAGAGGATGAGAGTGAGGATGATAAGTGATGATGGAGGGTTGACCCCCTTGCTAGGGCTGAAGGATGGTGGAGAGGGATGATATCATTGAGAAAAGGATAGGGGGACATCACGTATAGCCGTGAATTGTAACACAAGCCAATTCATAAAAGTGACCTTTTGTTATGAAAGGTGGGCACAAAACAAGGCCATGATGAGAACATTGAGCAATGATTGCATCGACCAAGAAATTGATTGGTTTGCTGCCCAAGTGAGAAGATTGCAGTGTGAGTTGCTGATTTTGTAGAGAAACAATGGCCCAGGAGATGGGGAAGAACATCCTAACTGAATGAGAGTGGGAATGTGCAATTGAGCCAAGTTTTGAGTGTGGTGTGTCATTCACAAGCTGCAATCCCAAGAGGATCATGCTGATGGAGATTGTTTGTGATTTCATTCAAGACCACATCATTAACAAGGCCTTTGAGATCAGAGAACAATTGTTTTAGAGCAAATACAGAGATATAGCAGATGACACAAAGCATAGGATCCTGAACAGACTTGTAGCTTGACTCTGGAATATTATTGATCACAAGCATGATGGTAAACTGTGCCTCATAAATCTAATGAGTAAATATTAGCCAAGCTGGTTGTAACACATGGATCATGCAAATCAAGCATTCTGTGAAGTGTGCAACAATCTCACCTGATAGTGTGACTCTCCCCATGTCATCTCTTGTGTACATCAAGACACAGTCAAAGGATGAGAATTTGCATTGTCTATAGGCCATTTATCTATTTGAATGGTAATCTCACTTGTGGAAAGAGAAGCATTGTTAATGAATCATGGGGATATTGAAGGGAGTCCATCCTTGATAACAGAGAGGGATAACCATGCTCAATCCATTAGCTTTCTTGTGAGCATCCATGCACTGCCTGTATGGGCATAGTTGAGAGAACGCTCCAGCATAGTGATCATCTCGAGCACACAAGGATCAACAGAATAATTCTCCCTGAGTTCATTTTTGTATGCATTCCAAAAGTGACACAATAGAGATGTTAAAGGATAGGTTGTGGCCTAGAAGAGCCGAGGAATGAACTGCCATAGTTGATCAGACAACAGGGTATCATAGCCATGAGAAGGACAAACATTCTTCTTGAACACAACACTTATAGCTTTGATAGCATTGATGACTGAAGGATGACTCCAGGATCTGCCAAGAGGCATGATGATGTTTTTATAAATGGTCCTGTATATAGTTAGATATGTGTGACACCAAGAACCATCCCATGTCAGATGCCCAAAAACACACACATCCCAAATACCATGAAGTGCATGATAAACCATGGACACAGTGATGTTTGCATCCAGTACCAACCCTATCAAGTATTGCATTGGGTGATTTCTGTGCAAATCATGTGCAACCTCATATGCGCAGGATAATGGGTGTGCTTTGCATGGAAATGCTGTGTGTACTCACCAACCATTTTGGAAGTTTTCAGGGATCTTCATGACATTCAATGAATAGATATTCTTGAACCACATGCACTCAGGCTGGTCTTCTCCAGATATTTCTCTGTCAAATCATTCATGTGGGAGTCCATTGGTGTAGAGTCTGAGACAATTTGACCATAGGTTCTTTGCAGCAGCATGGTCGATGGTCATGCCAGAGAAAATGCTTGTCATGAGGCCAAGTTGCACAGAGTGAAACTTGGCTTTGCTTCATACATGATGGAAGAGTGAATTGTACACTGTGAGCTAACAGGGTGTATGATCTGACCAACAGGCTCCACTTCCTTATTTTTGCCACCTTCTAAATCCTAAATGCAGTTGTGCATGGTTGAATTGAGGAGATCTACTCTGTGATTGAATGGAACTATCAACCTGTCAGCGTGGATGTTTCCTAATGACCATGTGAATGCCAAGGGGTAGACTGAGAAGTTGACAGCATTTTCTGGATGTTAGTGGACTTCTGGCATGTGTTCAAATAATGTGTGGACTGAACTGAGATCCATCAGGCTTCCACAGGATTCTGCCTCTTACAGTCATCACCTGAAGATCTTGTACCCATCCTTGGTGTACACAGGGACCTCATCACCAAAAACATCATACATTTGAAAATCTTGCAAGTCAACACATTGTCATGTAGTATTATTGTCATCTTTGTCGTATGCTTCTGGATGTTTTGTGACGAGTTGCTGCAATGGGATATCTGACCACTCATTGACTTTAATGAATCTTAGATGGATCCATTGTGAACATGAGTGCATTACAGTTGTCATATATGATATATCCAATGTGTGTTTCCAAGGAGAATTTGAACATTTTGATGAAGGTATAGTTGTGGTCCTTGGTGAAGTTTTGTCTCTCCATCCTTCTGAGATTCAGAAGCAATATCTCCTGATTCTGCCCATAATGGATGGTGATGGCCACAGGATGGTTGTTGATGAGCCACCCATTCCATTTTCCATGCATCTGGGGCTTCTTGCACCCAGGTATCCCATGAATCTTTAAAGTCTTCATGGAGATGTCTGGCATCCACCAATTGCAGTTCCACATTTTGACCTCTCTCATGATCTCTGGCACTGTTAATGTTTATTATCAATACATACAATCACACCACAACATGGAGATACCTCCAACATGCACAGAAACCTGTGCATATCAAGGGTACCTTCATGTGTGCAAAATGACAATGTTACTCACAACCTTTCTGTGGAGTCATGGATGGACTGTCTGTCCAGTCTATTCAGATACACCAGATCACAGTGAAAATCTTGAAGTCTTCTATCTGCAAACATCTTCCCAATGAACATAACCAGCATCATGGCATGCTCTGTCATCATTGCAGTCATCTTTGTGGGCAAAACAGACCTGTTGCCTGTTCCATTGAACTCATGATCTTCCTCAAACCATTCCTTGGATGCCATTGCTATCCAGACCTGCTCCTGGTGTTTTTGACCAATATAGAGAAAATGTCCATTGGGATTGAATGGCAGCATGGATGTTTTTCCAGTGGGCCAGAGATGGTATATCATTGATGTTGTGATGTTGAGAGTCCACACTGGGTCAACTTGAGTGTGTGGTAAAATGGCATCCAGTCCTTGTCCGCCTCCTATGTACATGACAAAATCAAGAAAGTGCAGGCTAGTTGCAACAATCATATTTGGGTCTGTCAGATCCAGACAATGTTTGTCCTCAATCTCAAGGCAATGGCAGCCTGCCTGCAATCTTATTGCCTGCTTGGATTGTTTTTGTTGCTGATAGAACTCTAGCTGGTTGAAAGATTGCCTCTTCATTCGACAAGCATTGAATGTCTCAATGTGGTCATGCATTGGTCCATCTCCATGACCATACATGGCTCTTTGCACTTCATGCTGGTCTGGGGCATCATCTGCATGAAGTCTATGTGGAACCTCTGTCACATCAAAAGGGGCGTCATGGTCTCCATCATCATCATGTTCTCCAATAATCTCACTGCATCAGGTGAATACCCTGTTAAAAGACAGACTCTTAAAATCTGCTATGAGAACTCACTGCTCATCAACTTCACTATGTTCCATGTCTGACATTCTGGATGTCTATTATCTGAAACAAAGAGTTGTACTGTTTGACTATACAGGCAGAGGAAAGACAGTTGAGTGAAAATAAATGCTAGCAGAGAAGGGTTTTTTCTGGCCAAGCCAGTCTGACAGAAATCTGAATGGTCATATATTGCATTGTACGCAACCCTGATGCAAAGTGACAGTCATTGCCAGGGTCACAGTCCAGGGAATAATATTGCAAATATCGCTGATTCATACATATGCACCCATGGAACTCAGGAATGAAATCATGATGGAATGTTATTGCAAGCAACAATATAGATTTCCAGGATATGAATAAAATGTGAGACCATACAAGTACAGAAAGGTCAGAACATATTTGTGGAGAATGCAGCAAATGATGCACCAGCAGTCAACAAGAAGCCATTATGCTAACCAGCAATGTATGGAAGCTGGTCTGAACTTGCAGGCCTCAATGATTTAGTATGAGCAGCCCATAGCTCAGCAATGGGTGGCTGAGTTGAGGATCTGGCAATGGGAGTGGCATTATGGGGGAGTGTGTGAGGTTTCTTTGTGCAACCATATTTCGGAATGGGTTCTGGTGGTGCACAAATGAGAGAGTGTGACAATGTTGTAAATTGATGAACAAACTGGTCCATCAGCCACCTTTGTCAATTGAGGAGAGTGACTTTAAGGCCTCACGCTTCTGCTGAAGTATGTCACTGGCTGAATTTCCATCATTGTTGTCATTCATGGAAGTGCTTCTATCCTGTTGTGATTCATTTGTACATTGTTCTCTCTTCATCTCAACTACACTCGTCCTCGAAGACAAGTAATCACCTGTACTACCATACATTCAAGCATCTAGGACTACTGTTTTCTTTTTCTTTATTCTTTTTGTTTACTACACTGACATTTCAGACTTCTTGTTCATATGATGCAGTGCATATGTATGTATGTGTCTTGTATATGTCCCCTTACCATTCTTGCTAGATTGTGACATGGTGCCACATCAGTTCTGCTGCATGTGCTGTGGACACGACTGTGCTTCCCTTTTATGACAACTTTAGGGCTGTCTTTGACTGCGTGCTGCACAGGTCCATGCTCAGTCCCTATATGTATATAAGCCATAGTTTAGAGACTGTTCCCACAGTCTTATTCACTTGATCATTGCATTCAGCCTAGGCTTGAGTGTGATTTAAGGATTCAACCTCACCTCTACCTCTGCACATTCAGCATCACACTTGAGTGCCCTCATTATCATCTTTGCTATTGTCTTTCTACCCTCTTCGAGTCTTCACCACTGTCTTGTCCTTGAGGTTTGGCTTTAGAGTTTGGCTCATGCAACATATCACTTGTTAATGGAGATGGAGGTGGCATGGCTTCAATTTGTTTGGAAAGGGCTGATGATGATGTCAATAGATCGTGGAGGATGCAACCATGACATACAGTTATCTGCAATGGTGAAATCCACAGAATCTGAAACAGAGATCATAAAGAGTCACATCATACAGAAAACAGGACAATGAATCAGTTGCGACATAAACTGCACAAAAAGGGTCCCCCATGATGTGCACAGTAGGGCAGAGTTGACAACACTCACACACATAATGTAGGCACTGATATGCACAGAATGCTGACAGATCAGTGACTCACCATCATTGCCGGCTGCCAGCACCACTCCTCCCAGGGTAGCTTCTGCCTCTGTGTTGATGTCCATCTGATCCTCCTACAGAGGTGAGCTGGTGTCTGCTGGTGGTTTTGCAATGTCAATGGCATCATGAGACTGGATGTCAATGCAATCTTTGTCACAACATTCTCTGCCAGCAGTGAGCTGCACTTCTCCTGGGACATATGTCTATGGCATCATGGAGGCATGCTTTTATTGGGTCAAAGTCATCATCATACAGATATTGTTGCTGAGCATACACATTGTCACTCATTGTCTGTCATATCAATCGAGAAAGAGTGATTGTCATATCCATGATTTTTACTAAATTCAACTCTGTACCTCTAGTCTTTTGTTCCCACAATCTCCAGAGTGTTCTTGCTTATGAGACCATTCTGAGTCACCAGACTCACACATGTTTATTCACCATTTGACTATCTTTGATATCTCGTTTGACCATTTGTAATATTCTGACAGGTGCTGACACCAAGGGGCTATTATCACTGCCATGTCTCACCTCCAACATGTAGGGGCTACTGGACATGATCCGGAATTGCCTATGCTGTCATTCTCATGACAGGTGGGTCCTCTGGACCTCTGTAGAAATTGCCAATACTATCACTTTGTTCTGTATATAAACTCTGTACTCTGCTCCTGTACCCTCAATTCAAATATCAATTCTAGTTCTGATTTCCCCCCTCACCCATTTGGTCCTCCTCTTGTTGTCCTCTCCCTCAGCTCATTAACCTTGATCCACCTTGCTCAAACCTCTGACCCTCCAACCTCTGACCTCTGATCCTTTGATCTCTGACCTCTGACCCTCTGCCCTACACCTGTCCCTCTGAAATACTGGGGACTTGCCTTCAACAAGGGCACACCACATAAGGTGAAGCCAATGTCCCTTCCATCCAGACACTAACTCCAGAGTTCTGGAGTTTCATCAGGAGATCAGGATCGACTTTCACAGCAATCAACAATGTGACAACTAGACATACCTCAACCAATTTCGTGACACAGTCAAGAACATCAAGATGCATTGATGGCTTGTCACTTGCCTTCATCATGCAAGTCAAATCCTCTCATGTAATGGGAACTGACATGATATGGTCAACAACCTTTTGCAATGATCATTGTTGTTTGACCAGCTTCCTTTCACAAGTATATTCTCTAAGTTTGTGTTCCAGAACAAAGGTGTGGGCGATGTAATTCTTGTTATATAAATCATCCGCCCATGTCATCATGCCAGGAGGCAGATCATTGTAGTCAAGCAGGATGTATTTCAAAGCCAGCTTTGATATACCAATGGCCAGCTTGTGTTGAATGAGCTTGGGAGCCAAGGATGTGGCAGTAATGAGATGTTCAGCAGCATATTGCTCAAAAATATTGCAAAGCAGCACAGCACCTCCTTCAGGCTGGTATAGGATAAGGGCAGGGCAGTAAGAGAGGATCACACTGGCCTCTGAGAGAATCATAGTGGCAAGTCGTCAGCATGTGGCGGTAATATGAGCTGAGGACAATTGTACTATGCTTAGCAGTATGGAACATAAACATTTTCTTTCCAAGAAACTTGGCATTTACAACAGCTTCTCCTGCAAGTCTGGAGGCACAAGTCCAAGGAGACATAATATCCTGTGTGTTTATCTTTGGGTCTTGGCACAAAGAGTCCTTCTTGTATTTGTCAAGCAACATCATGCAGATATGGGGGTCATTGATATGCACAACATACTCATCTGCATTGAGCGACATACAAACAAGTAACACTGAGTCATGCAAATCATGTGCCCCACTATCTGTGCATATTTAAGCTGCAATAGCTCACCTCTTTCAATGCATCTGTGATGAATGCTAGTCGAGTCTCCATGTGTAAGTATATGCTCCTGGATATAAAAGGTAGAAGTCCTGTGGTGTCACTATTCCATACACCAATATTGAGCATGACCTGCATCTTTGTGGGGCAGTTGCAGACTGCCTTCTCAACATCCTGAGGTAGACTCATCTTCTGCAATTCTCCAGAAACTTTAAGCTCTTTGACGGTGTGAGAGACATTAGAGATGACCTTTTTATGGTAGGAAGAGAAACCCATAATCCACACCATCTCTTCATCATTCCCAAAATACTGGGAAGCTTCTGTTTCAGGTCCCAGAGTGTCAATGAATGCAAGGTCAATATCATCTCAGAGAGGAAGAAGGATTGCTTCCAGAATCAGGGTTTCTTTCTTCAACTGCTTCACAAGAGATTCCAACTTCTTAGGATCATTCACAGGGATGTCATCGAATGTCAACTCCATTCTGTTGAAGCAAAGACACAACACAGCTTCCATGAGCTCACAGAAGAATTTGAGTGCCTGTGATGAAGATGTTATTGGTTCAGTTATTTAGAAAGCAAATATTGGCCTTACATCTCCCATTGGTCCCATCATCATGGAATGAAGTTGGGTAAGCTTCATCATGCCCTTGTGATCAATAATCTGTGTCCCTAATGGTAAGAATTTCTGTAGGAATTGCCAAGAATAGTCCATTCGAAGAAGATCATGTTGCTTATATGCAACACCTTTTGAAATGGGCAAGGAGGGGACGGTTTTCCAGTTGTTCTTCCCAGTTGCCTTTGCTGAATGCATTTTGAACTTCTGAATGAGGCCTTCTTCAGGAGATTCTTTGTAGCTGTGTTCATATTGGTTCCTTGACAGGTGAAGACCCAGGCTATCATCCAGCTTGTCTGTACAGTAACACAATAAGGCATGAGTGATCATTTCTCATATATCAGCATAGCTCTCATGCAAAAACACTTGCCCATGATTTGTGCAGGTATATACTACTCATGCAAATCCAGTGTATTGTCCTTTGCACAGATATGTGATAATCACACATCCCAAGGGCACAATGTTGTGTGTTACATAAAAGCAGTTGCTCACATACTTAGATTGTAGATTGCAACAATCCATTCTCCTCCAAAGGCCAGGGAGCCTTCTAGAGCATCCTGCTGAGGCTTCCCAATAGTATTCTCTTCCTCGATTGCCCTCTCATCCACCTCTTCCATACACATCTTTTCCAACTTCCACACCCTTCTATCAGCCTCCTTCTTGGTTTTGCAGAGGAACTTGAAGTATTCTGCAAGTGCAGCAATCCTATGCTGCCCACTCACAACAACAATACAGGGATGTTTCTTTGCCTCTTGCATCAGTTCTAGGGTCTTCAGTGTCTCCATTGCATTGCAATCAGGACCATAGGAACCTGGTTTGATGTTATTCTTGCGAATTGTGATTGGTATGGCATTGGACACTTTGAATCAGTGCACTCTATCGACCATGAAAAATGTCACCAACTTGTGCACTTGCCCCTGGACCAGCACATGATCATTCCATCTCCCAGATTGCATCTGCATTCTGTTAGCTAGAATGTCAAATTTTGCATACCCCAGCAATGCTGTCAGCAGGCCCTTGTCTTTCTGCATGTCTGCTTTCTTGGCAGCTGTCAATGACCCAGTGGTGACATTCCCTTTTTTCATCCATAGGAAAGCACCCACAGTGCCCTACAGTGTACTTAGTTCCTTGTTTTATCAGTGAGAAATCCTTCTGCACACCTTGGCACTACTTCTGTCACTACCACCCTTCTTGGTCGTGTTGCCTGTAGCTTTTTTGCCTTTTGCCATAAAATAATATGATGATTGTTCAATTTGTTTTGAGATGGTGGATTCGAAGGTGATGGTCAAAGTGTTATCAGTTGATCTCTCACTTCATTATATATCACATATTTCAAACTCAGTTTGACACTTTGGTCAAAGATCTGTGATGGGAATATTAGTTGTTATCATCTCTTGGTATAATAGTGTATTCAGCTGCAGGACATCTGCTCTGATATATCTCATATCATCCAAGGTACTCTTGCACTCTCCTCTGTGGAACACATCTATCAATATAATATTTGTAGTTTCATAGTGCACTTCTCCTGCTGGAGGGAGAGAAAAACAAATGCCTTACTTTTGTTTTGTGAAAAATATTCCCCCAGCTCTATGATATGTTCTGTTGTAAGCCCTGGGACTTGATAGAGCTGATCATTGGAAGAGCCAACAATGGTCAGCTTGTCACAAAACTGAGTCATGATGGTGTTGTTCAGGGTTCAAATTAAGTTGTTTACCATATTGATAGCACTAATGCTTGACTGTTGATCATCCTTTAGAGTAGCTGATGTTTGGCCCCACTTGCTACCACCAGGGTGATGACTTGGAACAACCTAGGACATGGATGGGAGGGAAATGGATGATGGTGAGTGTACAGATGGTGAAGAAAGAAGGGAGGGATTGGAGAAATAGGTGATGTCAGGTAAGATCATCAAGTACTTGCACTTGCTACCACTTGATTCAACAGCAGTGCCAGCCTGGGGTAAGACCACTTCAGGGGCTGGAAGTAAAGGGAAAACACTCAAAAAAGTATTGATTGCAGTTGTGGAACTGGCAGAAGTAATGGGTGCCAGTGGAACATTGTTGATTACAAAGCCCTGTACAACACCACCAGATCCTACAGCAATTGATGGACTGTGAGGGCTGTCCATGCCACTGCTAGCAATAGCAGTAGCTATTCCAAGAGTCCCACAATAACCTGATCAGATCCTATTGGCACCACTCAAGGGAATAATATC
This sequence comes from Xerocomus subilludens, assembly GCA_038092535.1. Classification (NCBI taxonomy): domain Eukaryota; kingdom Fungi; phylum Basidiomycota; class Agaricomycetes; order Boletales; family Boletaceae; genus Xerocomus; species Xerocomus subilludens. The sequence goes on along the minus strand of JBBPQO010000048.1, from coordinate 468 downwards.
TTCCATTTGGTCTAGATGCTTCCAGCTGCTGTTGTGGTACTGTTTTATTGCTAAGTTTATCTAGTTAGCATTAGTATGGACTAGAAGTAGATATTTAGTACTTATATACTACCTTGTGTGAGGTATATATGTCAAAGACTTCAGCAGCAGCAGTGCCCTGTATATTCGCCCCCTTTTTATTGTTCCAATGGAAGCCTGATTGCACTCAATAGGTTGATATAGTGGAGTAAACTGACTTAAGCTAGAGAGGATTCAGTTTATATTATTTGATGAACAACAATCATACATCATTCTACTATATCAGGTGGCATGTGGTGGGGTGAGTGGGGGGGTCCATGACTTCCCCTCACCGTCCATTGGAAGGCATGTGCTGTGCTATTGTTGTTGCTGTTGAATGGCATGCAACATGTGGTAGAGTGAGAGGTGTGGGTGAGCTGATGAGTTACTCATATTTTTTTTTAGTTTCTG